>SJYC01125118.1:0-15260 GCA_006408675.1 Madoqua kirkii | reverse complement strand
AATATTTCAATATTTTATCATCCCTATCCAATAACTTTAAGAAGGAGCAAATAAAAATCAGTAACATGATATAATAATTAAACATATGAATATATTTGATTTAAATAAGATCTAGACTATTACACCCGAAGACAGCAGAATACACATTGTTTTAAAGTATACCTCAAACATTTACCAAACTTTACTGTACACTACTATGTAACTCCAGATTTAGGAAGTTCAAATATTTGAAATCATACAGGTATTTTCTGATCACAGTAAAATTGAACTAAAAATCAATTAGAGAAAGATGAGCAGAAAATTCTCTAACGTTTAGAAATTAAAAAACATTTTAGAAATTAAGTAATACATTTTAAATATCAAAACTTATACTTGTTTGAAAACTTTGAGAAATGAGCTAACAGTGGACCACTGTGTTCCAGGATTTCCATAGGTGAGTTTAGGAAGAGCAAAATCATTGCAAGAGAGGCAGACTATGTGTCAGAAAGACAAAGGGATGTTTAGATACTCATTATAAAGCTGTTCATTTATTACACAAACATATTTTTATGCAAGTAGTCTACATATTTTGAGTGCCTTGAGGATGCTGATG
The DNA here is from genome assembly GCA_006408675.1 of Madoqua kirkii. NCBI lineage: Eukaryota > Metazoa > Chordata > Mammalia > Artiodactyla > Bovidae > Madoqua > Madoqua kirkii. The sequence goes on along the minus strand of SJYC01125118.1, from coordinate 14,668 downwards.
AATATCATAGACTCAGAAGAATTCTGTCAAGCCCAAACCCACCTGAAAAATAACAGTTATCACGAATTCTAGGAAGAAACACCACCTACACTTAAGCAAGTACTAGTACCTGAATGAGTAAAACAAGCCTTTGCTAGATAACACCTAAGTGGTTAACAGAAGGAAATAAAATGCAGGCTCCATCTTTGACTGACCTCTCTCAGGGTTTCACAATCTTGTTTCCAAAGACTTCCACTAGAGCTCTTATTTTCATACTCATCACATCCATGTGTTACCCGCTGTGCTCAGTTGCTTCAGTCTTGTCCATCTCTTTGTGACCCTAAGGACTGTGAGACACCAGGCTCTTCAGTCCATGGGATTTCCAGGCAACAACACTGGAGTGGGTTGCCATGCCCTCGTCCAGGGGGTTTGCCTGATCCAGAGATCAACCCCTCTCTCCGGGGTCTCCTGCATGCAGGCAGATACTTTATTGCTGAGTTACCAGGAAAACCCATGTGTTACCACACATTGTAACAGGCACCACTTCCAAAGAATCCACCAGGACCAGGGTCTTCTCTCACCCACGCTGCATTTGCATGCCCATCCCCAGCTACATCTTAGGCTCCTGGGACAGATGTTTGGTTTCTAATGGTGTACAGAGGTGAATATAAGCATCTTTGGAAATTACAGTAAGTTGAATTATGAAGTATCTAGGCATGATCTGCTCACTTGTGATGATGCAGGACAGCTGGGATCTATCATACACAGGGAGATCAGAAAGAAGAACATAATGTATTCTCAGAGCCCCTGAAGACACATCTAGACCAGAAGGCTGTAAAATATTCACATCGAGCAGCAGGTTTAAGTTACTCTGTGTTATGTAATTAATTCATATCTGTTCTTCCTAAGGGTTCCATTAAATCCTATAAACTTTTACAACTTTATCTCAGGACTATGAGTAATTAAAAGTCTACTACACACTTTAGAAAGCAAGAAAGCATAGATGGAAAGGACCCTTTTTTCACTCAGTGCAAAAACAAACAAAAGCTGTGGTCAGATGTTCAGAGCCAGTTAATATTTACAGATGAAGACAGAAGACACAGTGGCAGGGAAGACTGACAGACTTTTCATGGGGCAAAATCACAAGTGACTCTCAAAGAATTATTAAGAAATACTTTCATTTTCAGCAAAACAAAAGACTAGTCCTTAATATTTTATTAAAGATATCTGAAACCAAAAATGACAATGTGAGACTGAAAAGACAGCCAGAGGAAAGATGTTTACAAAGTTAGAAAACTAGTCAGAATAAATAGAATGAAGAAATATATAATGAATATATAAAGAATATAATGAAGAAAATAATTTCTAAAACAGGATTTCTTCTTTTTCTAAAAAAATGATTTCATAGAATGGAGAAAATTAAAAAGAAAAATAATGAGCAAACTGATAAGGATAATAAGCCTATTAAAAATACTAACTCAGCTGGAAAAATTATTGCTTTTTAATATTCAGTGTTCACATTACTTATATTACCATAGTTTGGTTATTTCTAAGGAAGGTAAAAAATAATAATGTTTTCATGATGCTGTTTTTAATTTGTGAATATGGAAATTTTCAGAAACAAAACACAAAAGAATGACATAATGTCTAATTACTTATCACTCAACTTCAAAAGTAAGCAGTTTTTCATTCATGTAATACATTATCCATCTACACCTTTTTAATCACAGGTATTGAGTTGGGCAAAAGTTCATTTGGGTTTTTCTGTAACATCTTATGGTAAAACCCTAAGGATCTTTTGGCCAATCCAGTATTTTGAAATAAAAAAAAATCCTAGATGTTATATTACCCACAGATACTTCATAATGGAAAATATAATAATCATATATTAATATGCATATACTAATGACCATAATACAGTACTGCCTACCAAAATTAATATAATTCTTCAACATCATCTAATAAAATCTTAATGATTACATTGACCCAAATACCTCAAACAATCTTTATAGTTCACCTCAGTTCAGTTCAGTCGTTGAGTGCTGTCCAACTCTTTGCGACCCCATGAACTGCAGCGCCAGGCCTCCCTGTCCATCACCATCTCCCGGAGTTCACTCAGACTCACGTCCATCGAGTCAGTGATGCCATCTAGCCATCTCATCCTCTGTCGTCCACTTCTCCTCCTGCCCCTAATCCTTCCCAGCATCAGAGTATTTTCCAATGAGTCAACTCTTCGCATCAGGTGGCCAAAGTACTGGAGTTTCAGCTTTAGCATTGTTCCTTTCAAAGATATCCCAGGGCTACTCTCCTTCAGAATGGACTGGTTGGATCTCCTTGCAGTCCAAGGGATTCTCAAGAGTCTTCTCCAACACCACAGGTCAAAAGCATCAATTCTTCAGTGCTCAGCCTTCTTCACAGTCCAACTCTCACATCTATACATGACCATAGGGAAAAAACAGAGCCTTGACTAGATAGACCTTAATCGGCAAAGTAATGTCTCTGCTTTTGAATATGCTATCTAGGTTGGTCATAACTTTTCTTCCAAGGAGTAAGCATCTTGTAACTTCATGGCTGCAGTCACCATCTGCAGTGATTTTGGAGCCCAAAAAATAAAGTCTGACACTGTTTCCACTGTTTCCGCATCTATTTCCCATGAAGTGATGGGACCAGATACCATGATCTTTGTTTTCTGAATGTTGAGTTTTAAGCCAAATTTTTCACTCTCCTCTTTCACTTTTATCAAGAGGCTTTTGAGATCCTCTTCACTTTCTGCAATAAGGATGGTGCCATCTGCATATCTGAGGTTATTGATATTTCTCCCAGCAATCTTTGTAGTTAGTGTATTCAAACTAGGTTCTAGTGAAAGTCAGTTTTTAATTCAGAGCTCTTTATTTTGTTCTATTGGTCTATAAAGTGAAGTTGCTCAGTCGTGCTGACTCTTTGTGACTCTACGGACTGTAGCCTGCACCAAGCTCCTCTGTCCATGGGATTTTCAAGGCACGAGTACTGAAGTGGGTTGCCATTTCCTTCTCCAGGGAATATTCCCAACCCAGGGATTGAACCCAGATCTCTCACATTGTAGACAGATGCTTTACCATCTGAGCCACCAGGGAAGTCTATGCATCCTCACAAAAACAAGCAAAAAAAAAAAAATCCTCATAATAACAGATGCAGAGACCAAAAGAACAAAATAAATTGCTCTGAATTAAACCCACATATATGTGGTCTACTGATTTTCAAAAGAAAGATAAGAATAAATAATGGGTAAATGGTGTTCTGAAAACTGGATAGCCACATGTGAAAGCATGAAATTGGATTCATATGTCACACCACATGTAAAAAATAAACTGAAAATTAATTGAAAATAGAAATGAAGTGCCAGTCTATGTTCAATACAGGATATAGGATGCTTGGGGCTGGTGCAGGGGGATGATCTAGAGAGATGATATTGGATAGAAGGTGGGAGGGGGATTCAGGATTGGGAGCTCGTATACACCTGTGGTGGATTCATGTCAATGTATGCCAAAACCAATACAGTATTGTAAAGTAGAATAAAGTAAAAATAAAATTCTAAAAATAAATAAATAAATAAATAAATAAACATGATATTGAGACCATAAGTCTTCTAGGAGAAAACAGGGAAGAAGCCATTTGGTGTTGATGTTGGCAATATTTTTGGATGCTATGCCAAAAGTACAGAAAACAAAAGCAAAATTAAACAAGTGAGATTACATCCAACTGAAGAGCTTCTGCACAGCAAAGGACACAATCAATAAAAGAAAAAGTAACTAATGGAATGAGAGGAAAGAGTTGCAAACATATCTGATAAGAGGTTAGTATGCAAAATACGTAAGTTACTTCTAAAACTCAATAGCAAAGAAACAAATAATTCAGTTTCAGAATGGGCAAACTACCAAATAGATATTTCTCTGCAGATGCCATACAAATGGCCAATAGATATGTGAAAATGAGCTCAATATCACTGATCATTAGAAAATAAAAACTAAAACCACAGTGAGAAGTCAACTTGTGCCTAGGATTTTTATTATCATCAAAGAGGCCAAAAGATAAGAAGTGTTGGCAAGAATATAATTTATGGGGGAAAATTTCCCACCATTATAATAAACTGTATGGAAGTTCTTCAAAAAATTAAAAATAGAACTACCATGTGGTTCAGAAGTTTCATTTCTGAGCAGTTATCCAGAGGAAATTAAATCAGAATTTCTAGATCCCTACACTCCCACATCTATTATAAAATATCTAGAGCCTCAAATATGTTAAAATTCAGGATTGGGGCAAGAATACCTTACAGGTGGTATTTTGTCCTTTCTAGGACATTCCATTAGGAGACATATACAATATTATGTGCTTTTAGTCTCATAACTGGTGATGCTATAACAAATCAATAAGCCCAAATGGTTTTGACTTGATTCCTTTATCACAAACAACCATTAACCATTCACCTGGTTGTAGGAATATTAAATAAATGTATGAATTCCAATAGGGATGTTAAATTGTAACTATAAGAAAAGCTATCACTTTTTCTTCAGGTGAAAATTATTATGCAAAGAAAAAATTTTCCACTTTTTGTTATCGACTATTTGGTTATTCTATCTGACACAATGTATGAACAAGTAGTGTTTACCTTGGCCTTACTTAATAATCTCTACCCAAAACTGGACTATGGATGCTACTTCTCTTATTTTCAAATTAATTTTTTTTTTATATTTTTAAAAATATATATTCCAAAGGACAAAAATAAGTTATTACTTCCAATTAATTATTCAATAAGAAGAAATTCATTACAGACCATTCTGTGACAAAAAAACTGGATTATTCCACACTGCTATAAAAATGCATGACAATGTTCTTGTAACTATCATGTTTGTACATCAAACTTCACTTGATTCATAAGTTAAAAACAAAATGTGAAGGGAGATGTGAATATAAAGACTAGCAAATTCATATACTATAGAAATGAAAATAGCAATTGAATTCATCATCCTACTTGATATTTGGGAATCGAAAATTAAAGTTTTTAAACTACGGAGCAAATTATATGTCCTGCATGAGGCTCCTCACAGCTTTCCTGCACTTGGAAACACTAGAAAGCATTTCAACACTACATGTGTGGACCATTATAAACAGCAAAGTCACCAACAAAGAGCACAAAATGCAAACTATAACAAAATGTGAACTATAACAGGCTGCAAAAACGACCCTTATCTACCGCAAGAGAGCTGAGAGAAAGCAGGGCATCACTTGCTTTGAGCCCAGCAGGGAACATGTGTCCAGGGACTCAGATTCATGACCACTCTGCATTGCCTTCAAATGGCCACCAAAGCACTGCTTGGTTTTGAGGTTGCAAATATATTTTAATGAGTAGATGAATTCACAAATATATTCTATAAATAATGAGGATCAGCTCTTTTTGCTTCATTCTGCAACCAGTATAACATATGCATATAATATACACTTAAAACAACTTCTAAATAATAATACAAATATCGCTACCAATATTAAGATTTTTTAAATCATGATAGAATTTCTTTGAGGTTCTTTTTGTGCCCAGGATATAAAACAGTGAGTACATACACAAAAAAGTCTTTTTTAAAGTCACTTGAAGTTCATCTTTTCTCTGGGTTATTATACCACTGATTTGACATATATTGAGATTCCTCTGCTTGTTTGCAGTTATGCAGGATTGATTTTTATTTGTCCTTTGAGATAGCATTTTACCATTTTCATTTAAAATAGTTATGTGGCTTCAAGGTACAATTCATTTTTAATTTTACTATACTGTAAGGTACATTTCATTTTCCACCCAATACCACACTTTCTTTTACCCTTTAAAAAACTTTAGATTAATTCAGGCTTTTATTTCCATTATTTTCATTTTCAAATGTAAATATAAAATACATATATGCACACATATATCAAATATGGTGGTGACAGTGCTCAGTAATGTTTGGCACTTTATGATCCCGTGGACTATAGCCCATCAGGCTTCTCTGTCCATGGAATTTTCCAGGCAAGAATACTGCAGTTGGTTGCCATTTCCTGACTCAGGGATTGAACCTGCATTTCTTGCTTTTCCTGAATTGGCAGGCAGATTCTTTACCACTGCATCACCTGGGAAATCCATATATCACATATATTTCATCAATATAAACATACATACACATGTATGCCAGTGTCCAGCCCCAGTGGATCCAGGGTGATTTGAAGGTGGGGACGGAGTCAGCGTCCTTGGAAATATATATATTTAATTACAGATATATAGAGAGATTAGAAGCGGATAGTGTAGTAGGAAAATTAGTGAAGAAAAAGAGGCTGAATAACTGGTTTATGTGGAATACCAATCACCACCTACATAGGCCATAGGCACCTTTCTGTTCTCCCAAAGGAGAGGAGGCACTGAGGCCTCCCTGGGCTGATCTTAGAAGCCCAGGCAGAATTAGCAGACTTGGTGAGCACCTACATTTCAGATGAAAATTCAGCCAGGAAAGCGGAGAGCAAGAAAAAAATGACACAGGGGAATCAGTCTTTCCAGAAACTGATCTCTTTATTTTCCAGGTTTGTTTTTTACCTTTTGTTATACATAGGGATGAATACAGAGTCATGCAGGGGTCAGCAGACCTGACCCTTGTCACAATCAGGTGCTTCATATAAAATTATACAAAGGTCTTATGGGTTTTTACATCATCTTCAGGCCATGAGGTCTGCTGACATTTTATGGCCGTTTCTGATACCGGTCAGTTAACCAGAGAACTTATTTTTCCAGGCGTGATTTTTTTCTTAAATCTGGCACCACCCTCCAAATAAAGTTGCATTTCTATTGGGTAAGGGTGTAGTGACTTACAATCAAGAAAGGAATTTACTTAACCTAAGGTTTAACATGATTAATCTTAAAGGTTAATATTTATTTCTTCTATATGCTAGTTATATTCATTATAAGGGCAGGGAATATGGATATTTAGCAGCAAACATCAACCCAACAATTGAAAACCTTTCACCAATGTTCCCTTTACTATCTATTTAGTCTTAAGATAGTGATAAAGTTACATTTTTGCATAGCAAGGATGCAGTGATTTATAACAAAGTACAGTGGTCTATAACAAAAGAGAAAATTCATTAATTCAAAAAGTCTAGTATTGCTAATATCAAAAACTACTATATTTCCTTTTCTATATTCCAAATACATTGATTAATATATTCCCAGGTGCCTAAGGATATGGAGGCCTGGCAGCAATCATTGACTCATCAATGAGAAAAGCCCTATGCTAATACTCCAAACTCTCTATGCTGTTTATGATTGAGAGGTTGTCACAAAAACTAATCTGTCAGCAGAGAGGTTTGACCTGAGACACCCTTGTCACTCCCAGGGCAGGGAATTAGCAGTAAGAGATATCAAGGGAATATTTCATGCAAAGATGGGCTTGATAAAGGACAGAAATGGTATGGACCTAACAGAAGCAGAAGATGTTAAGAAGAGGTGGCAAGAATACATGGAAGAACTGTACAAAAAGGACCTTCACGACCACAATGAGAAGAGCCTTATGCCAATACTCTAAACTCTCTGTGCTGTTTATGGTTGAGAGGTTGTCACACAAGCTAGTCTATCAGCAGAGAGGTTTGACCTGAGACACCCTTGTCACACCCAAGGCAGGGAATTAGCAGTAATTATTGGCAGACAAATGAAAAAACCCATCACCAATATAATTCCTAATCAACCCACTAATTCTAACTTCTCAAAAGAGTCTGTATTTAGAAAGTTTTAAAGCATCTCGTGTCTCTCACAGTTGAGGGATTGTAAACAATCACATGCGGCTGGACGAATCTGATCAGGCAGGCCAGAGAAACTTCAGAGTTCGTAAGCTGAAACACTCTTGTCACGCCCAGGAATTTTTATTAACTGGAGCTGCAAGTTAACTCTTTCTCTGAGAGAAATGGTTAGGGGGGAGAGCTCCCCATAAAGCACTCTGGTTTTGGGGGTAGATGCTTAAGAACAGGGGGTTTCCTGAGGCTTGATCATGCCTTTGCATATACTAAGCTTCCTTCCTCATGACCTTTGCCATGGGCAGAGTTCCTCAAGCTGGCTCTCGGCAGAAAGCTTTCTCAGAAGCCCTCGACCGATTTGCATTCATATTTAATTGGCCAGAACTAGGTTCAAAGAATCCACCTGCAATGCAGGAGACCCTGGTTCATTTCCTGGGTCAGCAGGAACAGGCTACCCACTCCAGTATTCTTGGGCTTCCCTGGTGGCTCAGCTGGTTAAGAATCTTTCTGCAATGCTGGAGACCTGTGTTCAATCCCTGAATTAGGAAGATCCCTTGGAGAAGGAAACAGCTACCCACTCCAGTATTCTGGCCTGGAGAATTCCATGGACTGTATGGTCAATGGGGTTGCAAAGAGTCAGACACGACTGAGTGACTTTCACTTTCAGATTCAAGGAGAGAGCTGGGAGAGAAAAGACTTCATTTTTCAAGCCTCTAGAGTGGAGGTGGGCAAGGAGAAGGGAATGCATGTTGAATTACCCACCCAAATGCCATGGACAGGAATGGGGAAGTTCAGCTCAGATGGAGGGCTCATCCTTTCTCCTATTCTGTGACATGTCTGAGAACCCAAGGTGAACCAGTAGCTGGCCTCAACAGCTCCAAAAGGGAATTCAGTCTTGGATACATCAGTAGAATTTCCTGTCTGCAGCAAGGAAGATGGGATAACATTAGAGACCCACGTTTCACCCCAGGACTGAAGAAACACTGCTAAGTGGGAGCATGTCTAGAGGAGAGAAACTTGGTCAGGAGGATGAGGGCCCCAGAAATCTTGTCTCATCAAGAATAAGTGGAAGAGGGACTTTCCTGGCGGTCCAGTTTCTAAGATTCCATGCTCTCACTGCAGGGGGCCTGCGTTCAATTGCTAGTCAGGGAACTAGATCCCACACACTGCAACTAAAAGATTCCATGTGCTGCAACTAAGACCTGGTGCAGCCAAATAAATAGATATTTTAACAAAAGAATAAGTGGAAAGATTTGGACATGTTATAATAGAGAAGATATGGAAGTTAGTGAAGTCACTCAGTCATGTCCGACTCTTTGTGACCCCATGGACTGTAGTCTACCAGGCTCCCCGTCTGTGGGATTCTCCAAGCAAGAGTACTGGAGTGGGTTGCCATTCTCTTCTCCAGGAGATCTTCCCAATCAAACCCAGGTCTCCCGCATTGCAGGCAGACGCTTTATCATCTGAGCCACCAGGGAAGACTCAGATATGGAAGGCAGCAAGATATATTTTGCTGAAAACCTGAAGGACTGGCCTGTGGGAAAAGTGAGATTTGGTCTATGATAACAATTGGTGCGTGTGTGAGTGAGGCAGTTTTCAATTAATTTCTTTGATGGGTTTGGGATCTAGAAAATTTGGGATGGGTTTCTTCATGAGTAGTGAACTTCCTCTCCACTGTGTAATCAGTCTTGCTGCTCTCATGGGTCCATCCTTCGGTGCTCTTGTGTTTTATCCTCCACCATTATGTCAATGACTCTTCGGCCTAGTCTCCAGCGATCTCCAACCTAGAGATCCCATCCTCTAGTCCCATCCTCTCGCCTCTCTCCCGAGGCTCCAGACTCCTGTCTTTGCCCCACAGTGAAGCTCTTGCTTAAAGTGTGGGATCAGTCAAGATCTCACCAAGAAATAGAAACCACTGGGATATTGAAAATGAAAGACGTCAGTGAAAGAAATTTGTTAAACAACAGGTGATAGGAGGGCTAAGAAGTCAAACAGAAGACAATGAGACAACTCAAAGATTAACAGCAGCGGGAAGGAAAAAAGGGGGGAATATGTATATGTGTAGCTGATTTACTTTGCTGCACAGCAGAAAATAACACAGCATTGCAAAGCAACTCTATTACAATAAAAATTAAAAACAAAACAAAGCAAAAATAGTAGCAGGAAGAGCTATCACCTGGGGCTGAAAGGTGCTCAGTAGACATTTAAACCAAGTGGGTTTGTTTGTCATGTTCTAGAGGACTGAAAAAACACAGCAATTGCTAGACATGCAATTAAGGCAGAGAGAGAAATAGCTTGGCTACCCCAGCCCTGCTCTATTTCCTGCCAGTGCTCCCCACACCTTCAGAAGCCAGGGAACACGTGAACCTGGGAAGCACAGTCCCAGAGAGCAGGAGGAAGGTGAAGGGAAATGGGCAGAGGACAGGCACACAAGTGAAGGAGGGGTATAGTAAACAGTCCCTTACGTTTCTCTTCTTTCCACCCTCTGCTCTCCAGGCCTGAGACTACAGAGGGAGCTGGCAAAGTAAGTGTATGGGCAGGAGTCCCCAGCTGGTGTCCAGTGTTTCAAAAAGCATAACATCTTCTGGGGATGATGGAAGATGCCTCCCAGGAAGGGCAATACACGGGTTGGGTTTTGGAGGATGAATAGAAGCTCTTTAGGTGAATGAGGTAGGAAAATCCATTCTAAGAAAAGGTTAATTTAAGACTGTATACTAAAGCCCAGAAGTGGGGGAAAAACCACGGTGTGTCTTAGGAACTGAAATGACTCAGTGTGGCTGGAGCCCTGGGTGTGAAGATATTACATTTATTAAATAAATAAATAAATAAATAAATAAATAAATAAAATAACCCGTTAACAGATTTTACATGGGGTGAGGAAGATGGAGGGTCTGAGGATACTTTTAGGTTTCTGCTTAAGGCCTGGAGAGGGTTGGTTGTGTCATTAAGCTTAGCAATGAGAGGGACTCCCTGAGTTGTGGTTCTATGGTGGTTGTGAAGGTGGGGTTGGGGATAATTAATTACACTTTAGACATGTCAAATTTGCGACTCCCATGGAATATCAAGGTTGAGATGTCTAGGAAGGGTATGAGTTGGAATGGGGAACAGGTCTAGTCTGAAGATGTCACTTTGGAAATGTTTGGAGGTTTAATCCTTAGGAGTCTATGTGATCATCTAGGGAACTGTGATGAAGAAGAGGGCAGATCCTTGGGAAAGGCCATCCTTTAAGGAGTGACAGGGGAAATAAAGGCAGGAAACATCCTGAGAAGGAATAATCAATGAAGTTGGAAGAGACTCAAGAGAATGGTATGTTACAGCTGGGACCACAACCGACAAAGGATTAAGTGAATCCACTGTGTTGGCAATGAGAAATCCATAGGCTATCCTGGTGAGACCTGTGTCAGGGAGAGGGTTGGTGTGGAAACCAGCCTATAGTGGAGAAAAGAGATGGGGAAACAGGGCCAGGGAGAATAGTCTGGTTTTCAGAGAAGGCTGGCTGTGAAGAAGGGAGAGTGTCAGGATAACTTGAGGAGACCTGGGTCCACGGATGACCAGAGATGCTGTGGTCCAGTGGTCAAGACTTTGCCTTTCAATGCAGAGGACATTGGGGTTCAGTCCCTTGTCAGCGAGCTAAGATCCTGCATACATTGTGGCCAAAAAAACCCACCAAAATATAAAACAGAAGTCATATTGTAACAAATTCAATAAATACTTTAAGAAATAAATTAAATGTGGAAGCACCTTGAAGGAAACAATGTGGTAATTGATTAAAGGAGGCCCTCAAGAGGATAGATTGGTGTGAGGGCAATGTCAGATGTACACAAGTGTTTGAGGCAGAAGAAAAGGTAGGCCTTCCTCTGACATTGAGAGCAGGAGAGTGGAAGCATCTGGAGCAACGTATATGAATTACATGCACAGCTTGTCCTTTAGAAATTCACAGTCTAATAGGGAGAAGGGACATGATGTCTTTTGGCTTCAAGATACGGAAACTCACTCAGAAGTTGAAGGTCAATGTGAAACCATAGAAAAATATATATATGCTGGCTTCTGTCCCCAGTTCCTGGCACAGAGCTCCTAAAACCCTTGGAATGTGCTGGGTGGGTGGTAGGACTGTCTCTGTTCTAATGTGGCAATTCTCGGTGGGCTCCTGGATGAGGTCTGTTCACCAGGAAGAGCAAGTCATGATTAGAAGCTTGGAACTTTCAGCTCTACCCTCATCCTCCATGAAGGGGAAGGAGAAAGAGATTGGATGGAGATTTTGTTAATGACTGATCATGTCTACTTTATGAAGCCTCCACAAAGATCCTCAGAATGTGGTTGGAGGAGCTTCCAGGCGTGTGAACATATCAGTGTGTTAGAGGGTGATACAGCCCGGACTCATGGGGACAGATGCCCGGGTGCTTGGGAGTCTTCTGAATTTCACCCTTTGAATCTCTTCATGTGGTTCTTCATCTGTATCCTTTATTGTACCAGTTACAATAAATTGGTAAACGTAAGTAAATGCTTCCCTAAGTTCTGTGAGCTATTCTAGCAAATGACTGAACCCAAAGACAGATTATGGGAAGCCCTGATTTATAGCTGGTTGGTCAGAAGCACAGATGACAACCTAGATTTTTAATTGGAGTTTGAGGTGGAGATGGGCACAGTTTTGTGGAACTAAGCCCTCAATCTGTGGGGTCTGAGCTAACTCTGATTAGTGTCACACTGCATTGAATTGTAAGTCTCCCAGCTGGTGTCACAAAGAATTGCTGCTTGGTGTGGAAAACTCCCACACGTCTGGTGTCATTTGTGTGGTGAGTGTGGTTGTGTGAAGACAGTAAAGGAGAAACACAGGAGAAGGATCCAGTTTATCACAAAGATACAAAGGATGATTGAGTGGACCCAGCTATGAAGTTTTATTTTTAAATAGCTTTACTGAGATGTATTTCCTATGTCATAAAATTTACCTATTTTAAATTCAGTGGATTTATATATATATATATATATATTTATTTATATTTATATTTATATTTATATTTATATGTGTGTTGAGAATGTTCTAAAATTAAACTGCAGTGACGGTTGCATTCTAGAACATTCTCAACACCCTCAAAAGAATTCTGGATGTATTAGCAGTCATGCTTCATTCCAACCACCTCCTTCCCCCACAATACCTCCAGACAACCACAAATCTCCCTCTGTCTCTGCCTATTCTGAGAATTTCACATAAACGAAGTGAAACACTGTGTAATATTTTATGTCCAGCTTCTTTCACTTAGCATAGCAGGTTCAAGTTTCATCCACAACAGAGCATGCCAGTGCTTCATCCTATCACTGAATAATATTCCATTGCATAGATACACCACATCTAATTTATATACTCATCGGTTGAGAGGCATTTGGGTTGTTTCTACTTTTTTGTTACTGTAATTAGTGCTGCTATGAACATTGCTGTACATGTTTTTATGTGGCTATGTTTCGTTTCTCTTGGGTACATACCTAGGAGTGGAAATACTGAATCATACAGTCATTCTAGGTTTAACATTTTTAGAAACTGTCAAAATGTTTTCCAAAGTGGTCCCTTCATTTACATTTCCACCAGCAATATATTAAGGTTCTAGATCCTCTACCTCCTCCACGATGTTGGTGACTGACTTTCAGACGCCTACTAGCCATCCTAGTGGCTTTGACATGGTATCTTGTGGTTTTGATTTGCATTTCTCTAATGATTAATGATGCTCAGAATTTTTTCATGTGCTTATTGGCACATAAACTGTCTTCCCCCAAATCAATGTGTTGAAGTCTCAACCCCCAATGTGATGGCATTTAGAGATAGGATATTTAGGAGTTAGGTCATGAGGGTAGGGTCCTCAAGATGGATTTGGTGCCTCTTGTAAGAGGAGACTCCATAGAATTTGCTCACTCAAAGAAATTAGCTATCTGCAAGCCAATAAGCAAGCTGTGTGTGTGTGTGTGTGCTAAGTCGCATCAATTGTGTCCTGCTCTTTGTGATCTTATGGACTGTAACCCACCAGGCTCCTCTGTCCATGGGATTCTCCAGGCAAGAATACTGCAGTGGGCTGCCATGCCCTCCTTCAGGAGAGCTCCTTGACCTAGGGATCAAACCGGTGTCTCTTATGTCTCCTGCATTGGCAAGTGGGGTTCTTTACCACTAGTGCCACCTGGGAAGCCCCAAGAAAGCTCTTACCAGGAACTTACTAGGAGAAGTAAGTCTGCTGTTTAAGCCACACAGTCTATGATATTTTGTAGCAGCAGCCCAAGCAGACTCTGTATTTAAGAAACCATTATCTAACCTGAGGTTAAGAAAGACTCCCATTTTCTTCCAAGAGTTTTTCTAGATTTTGCTCTCACATGTAGCATGCTTATTCATTTTGAGAATTTAATTGCATCTGCATGGATAGGGAATCCACCTGGTCTCATAACATGTGGCCAAGGAGGTGAAGTCCTACGGTATGTGGAATTGCCTTTTGGGGGGCTGTGGGCAGACATGGGACACTAGAAAGAGGATTCTCTGAGAAGCAGCTTCTGTGTCAAGGATTTGAGGGCAAGGGATTTGCTAAGAAAGTGTTCCAAGGAGAAATCAGTAAGGAAGTGGAGGAAGCAGTATCAGAAAGGGAAGAATCAGTGAAAGAAAGGATTTCAGTTGAAGTCAAAACCTCTGCCTGATCCCTGGGGAGCTCTAGGATATGTATTGCATCTGAGAGTTTGCATCAACTCAGGCAAGAGAGGTGGACATGCTAACCCTGTACCGGCCAGTCATGGCTGGGAGGTGGGGAGGGTTGCGGAGTTAACTCCTGGGCACTCCCAGACCTGTAACTCTGAATATGTGGATATGTTCGCGCAGCTCCCGGAGCTCAAGGGCAAGCCTCAGAAAAAGGTCACAGCTGCAAACAATTAGTATCAAAGTACA
>SJYC01125116.1:0-11030 GCA_006408675.1 Madoqua kirkii | reverse complement strand
CGCGGAGGGGGGCGGAGCGAGGGAGGGGCGGGGCGGGCGGTGAACACTGCAAAAGGGAATCTGAGGGGGATCTAGGTGAGCTGTTGAGGGTGTCCTCCAAGGGGCGCTCAGGAATGGCACTATATGGCACAAAATAGCAAGACTACATGACATCAGAGAGATACAGATAAAGTGCTGGAGGAGGTCTATGGGAAGAGAGGTTTTTTCTTCTTTGTTGTGTAATGAAAAATTAATCATGGTGACTGTCTGAGATGTAGAAGTGCCCTTAGGATGCTGCCAGAGTCTCACGGAGGTAGATAAAACCCCTTCTGCTGAGACAGTACCAGAACTCTTTTTCTGATCTCTAAGTGAGCTCTCATCCCCCTGGGGACTTCTCACCAGGCACTGTTATCTCCTGGCTCCGGGGCTGCATTCCCACACCAGGGAGACTGAACCTGCTGCCTGCTGGGGATGCTGGGGATAGACCCCCAAGATTCCTGATGTCTGACTCGGCCCAACCCCAGGTTTTCTGAGCAACAATCCTTATTTTTTACCTTTCCAAATGATATCTGCTCCTCACCATGCTTCAAAGAACAGGGGTCTCTGGTCTATCTCTTTAAGAAGCTCATTTCTGAATATGATCTGGTATACTGTGAGTAGATGCAGTGATACAGTTAATGAGTCTCTAATGTGGACAATTATAACCCTGGCTTGGTTCTCTCCCACTCACGTGCACAGACTGATTTAGTAACACACACCCACTCACAATTATACTCTTGTCCCTGAGAAAATACCATACCCAGGCCTCACAGGAGCAGAGCAGAACAGGGCATGAGCGTGCACACACAGGCAGACAAGTGCCCACAGGCCCTCACACCCTCTCAGAAAAGTCTACTGTGGTACATGTATTTGGGGTGTCTTCTCTGATAGCACTCCTTCTTGGAAAGGACCTGCTATCATACCTGTTGAAGAGGTGGGCAACGTAGCAAGTGGTCCTTCCCCGCTCCCACTGTGTGTGCTTGCCTGCTAAGCCGTTTCAGTTGTGTCCGATTTCTGCCAAAGGTTGAGTGTCTGAAATACTGCAGTGCTGTGCATGCCCAGTCATGTCTGACTCTGTAACCTCATGGACTGCAGACAGCCAGGCTCCTCTGTCCGTGGGATTCTCCAGGCAAGAATACTGGAGTGGGTAGCCATTCCCTTCTCCAGGGGATCTTCCTGACCCAGGAATTGAACCCTCTTGCACTGCAAGCAGATTCTTCACTGTCTGAGGCACCAGTGAAGGCCCTGCCCCCCACCAGCTATGGCTAATGGGGCCAACCACTTACTCTTGGTTCCATAAGCAGAAATGCTTTTAGAAATTCTTTGGTAGCGAGAAACAGAAATCCACTTAGAATTTTCTAGGAATCAAAGGAATCGACAAAACACAAGGACAGGAAAGACAAAAGGGCCTTATGAGGAACTGGAACTGAAAAACAAAGCCACTGTCAACCGAAGCAGCTACTTTCCCGTCTATATTTTTCTCTCTGGGGCAATGAAGGTCTTTTCACTGCTCATCTGCTTCCCTTGCTGTCTTGCTGAAGTACCTGCATTCAAATCACATGGAGCATTTGTTAAAATTTCAGAGCCCTGTATCCCTGGGGATGCAGCCTAGTAAACCACATTTTAAACAATGTCCTGCGTGATCCTTCAGCATGCAAAGTTTGAGAATCACTGTGCTCAGGTACTATGTCGTTCAGATATTGACACATGTCTTCGAGACATGTCTTCCCGGGTATACCAACACCAAAGAACTAACTCACATGTTTCTTTAAGATATTTCGCTGCACCAGGTCTTAGTCATAGCATGCAGAATCTTCCATCTTTGTTGCAGCATGTGGGATTTCTAGTTGTGGCATATAATCTCTTAGTTGTAGCATGGGGATCTAGTTCCCTGACGGGATCGAACCCAAGCCTCCTGCGTTGGGAGCGCAGAGTCTTAGCCACTGGACTGCTAGGGAAGTCCTCTAACTCACACGTTTGTGTCCCAGTCCCAAATTTCTGGGAGTGAGAAGCCGACTAATGCCTCATGGGTCAGAGGTCCTGGTCCAATGGGCTGTGGCTGTCAGTGATGGGGTGGTCTCATCCAATCAGAAGGTGTAAACTCTGACAAGGTAGGGAAACTGACCAATGTCTATGTTACAGTGAGATGTTTCCAGCTTCTTATAATAAATTCCCTTTTACTTAAGTTGGGTTAGGTGGGAGTTCTCCTTAGCCACAAGTTCTCAGAAACACTTAGGTATATGTACTCACGTGCACATGCACACATCTGTACATATTAGCTCACGAGTACACTCCCATCATCTGGGTGCTATGGGAGAAGTCTGTTCTGGTAATTATCTCTTTGCAGCCCCATAAGACTATAGAAAAGGTGAGGGTACCTTTATTAATTATATATGTTACATTCAACATAGTATAGTATTTAATTTAAATAACTGCAGGATGTGGCTTTGATACTTTGATTCACTTGTCAGAACAAACGGCTTCTCTCCCTTCCTGGCCTGCTGCGTTGATCTGTCATGATGAAAGCCCAGCCGGGTCTGCCCCTTTCATAGGATTTTTGTCCTAGAAAATGATGAAATGCTTCCCTGACTGAGACAAAGCAGGAGTTATAGCCTCTGTGCCAGCTTTGAGAGGGAAATGCCAGGGAAATAGATCCATTTTATCTTTTCAAAACAACAGGTCGGGGAGATGATGCTTAGAACAGGATGCTTCTGAGTCACAGCCTGAGAGGCTGATTGCAGGAGGCAGGTGTTCCTTGCAGATGGCCCTACAAGTGTGGTAATGCTGGGCATTGTGAGTCTCTCATGTCTCCTGATCTTGGCCATACCTTCCTTTTTGCTCGGCAGTGTCCATCTCTGTGGGTTCTCAGCAGTCAAAAGTGAAATCATTTTCTCCTGACAGTTCTTTGGAGGTGAAAGTTTGGTGCCCTGCTGACGATTCTAGACAACCCCATAACTCCACAATACTACAAAACCCTCTACAAAACCAGAACCTGACAAAATGGTCTAGGAATTCCTACTTTGACAAACACTTTCCTGGTGGCTCAGATGGTAAAGTGTCTGCCTGCAATGTGGGAGACCCAGGTTTGATCCCTGGGTTGGGAAGATACCCTGGGGAAGAAAATAGCAACTCTTTCCAGTACTCTTGCCTGGAAAATTCCATGGATGGAGGAGCCTGGTAGGCTACAGTCCGTGGGGGTTGCAAAAAGTTGGACACAACTGACCGACTTCACTTTCACTTTCCAGAGTTCAGGTGGCCACACACACTCATGTGTGTGTGTGTGTTAGTTGCTCAGTTATATCCAACTCTTTGCAACCCCACGGACTGTACTCTGCCAGGCTTCTCTGTCCATGGACTTCTCCAGGCAAGAATACTGGAGTGGGTTGCCATGCCCTCCTCCAGGGGATCTTCCTGACCCAGGGATCAAACCCTCATCTTCTGTGTCTAATGCATTGAAGACGGATTCTTTACCCCCTGAGTCACCAGGGAAGCCCAGAGGGCTCATGAAATTGAAAATATTCTCTCAGTTGTGTCTGACTCCTGTGACCCTATGGGCTGTAGCCCGCCAGGCTCCTCTGTCCATGGAATTCTCTGGACAAGAATACTGGAGTGGGTTGCCATTTCCTTCTCCAGGGGATCTTCCTGACTCAGGGACTGAAACTATGTCTCCTGCATTGCAGGCAGACTCTTTACCATCTGAGCCACTGGGGAAGCCCCAGAGGGCTCATGCCAGGGTCCCACTGGGATAAGGAATTCAGGATCCTTCCTTTGCTAGGAGCTCCCAAAACAATGCATCTGGCAAGTCCGGGCCAGCTGGAACTGCCTCTCTTCCCTTCCTGAAAGACAAGAGACTTGGCACTGAATATAGGTCAAGTTTGTGTCCAAGATTCTTTTCTCTTTTTTCCCAAGACAAAGTCTAAGAAGTAGCTGGGCTGGGAGTGGTTTGGGACAGGGAGGAGGGAATCTAACATTTGTTCAGTGTCTCCCACGTGTTAGGAACAGTGCCTGGTTCATCGATGCCATGGCATTTGGTTCTCACCAGTCTTGTGAACTAGGCAGCTTTAGCTCTACTTTATGGATGAGGCGATTGAAACTCCAAGGGGTCACTTGCTAAGGTCACACAGAGGCAGAGCCAGGATTTTAAGTTACTTCGTTTGGCTCCAGGGAGCCTCCCTTTTCTACTGCACTTGCACAGGAGGCAAGGGATCCCCTTGTCCAGGCTTATTCCCCCAACTTCCGAGGGTTCACAGTGGTAGAGGAAGGGCCCAGGCAGGGCTTCTGCCAGGGAGCTTCACAGGGTCCAGCCTCTGTGTTCCACCCTTGGTTATTCTCTCTCCTGTTTCTTCATTCTCTTCTTTTGCCAACCAAATACCCTCCAAGCAATCGGATGTTAAAACAAACAAACAGTGACCAACAATGAAACCTCCTTGACTTTCCTCCAGTTCTAGCTGCCATTTTTTTATCCCTATAGGCTGTGCAGTCCCCTTCTTAGCTACACTTCTGTGAAAAATTATTCTCATATCACATTCCCGTTTCCTCACTATCCTGTCTTCATCCTTCATCACATTCCAGTCTGGCTTCCTTTCTCTGTTCTTCACTGAAATTGTCCCACCACAGCTACTAATTACTTTCTTGTTGCTAAGCTCATTAAACACTTCCCATTCTCACGATACTGGACTTCTCAGCAGCATTGATCTTTTGACCTCCTGGTCCACCGACTTTTTCTTTTTTTCCGTGACGGCATAGTCTCTGGAATTTCCTGCAGCCTCTTGACTACTGCTTCTTCATCTCCTTTCCAACCTTTTTCTCCTTCATCCAAATTTCAAATATCTAAGCTTTTCAGGGCCTGACTTCAGCCCCTTCCCTTCTCAAGCTCTGATCTCACTGCCATCCGTTGCTTAAATACCTCTGGATGCTGTATGTGCATGCTAAGTTGCTTCAGTTGTGTTTGATTCTTTGCGACCCTATGGACTGTAGTCCGCCAGGCTCCTCTTTCCATGAGATTCTTCAGGCAAACATACTGGAGTAGGTTGCCATACCCTCCTGCAGGGGATTTTCCCACTCAGGTATCAAACCTGTGTCTCTTATATCTTCTGCTTTGGCAGACAGGTTCTTTACCACTAGCACCACCTGGGAAGGCCCTCTGGACGTTAATGATGCCTGTATTTATATCGTTAGTTTAGATGACCCTCCTGAGCTCCAGATACATGGATTCAATCATCTATGCAAGAGTTCAGCAAATATTTTTGTGTGTAACAAGCCAGAGAATAACTATTTTAGGCTTTGTGGGCTAAATGGTGTCTGTTCCAACTACTCAACTCTGCCATTATACTGCAAACTCAGCCATGATCAATGTGACAATAAATAGGCATGGTGGCTGTGTTCCAGTCAAATTTTGTTTATGGACCCTGAAATTAGAATTTATATAATTCTCATGTATTAGGAAATAGTATTCTTCTTTCAGTTTTTCTCAACCATTTAAAAATTAAAATTTGACTAATTTTCACATGTCAGGAAATAATTATTTTCTTTTGGATTTTTTCCAGTTATTTTAAACTGTAAAAACCAGATGGCAAGACAGATGTGTTTCATAGGCTGAGACTGGTCACATCCAGGTCTATGTGTTGGTTTACTGAGATGCCTTTTAGATGCCTTTACATCAGAATATCCACAGAGTAATTCTGGAGCTTCACCTCCAGATCTCAGTATCCCCAGCTCGGTAAAGGACACTTGGTAAGAAATCTGAGAGTCATCTCTGATGGATTCTTTTCACTCACTCCTCTCTGCTTACAACATTCAGCCACCAATGGAAGCACTTCCCGTTCTTCCTTCTAAATAAAGCAGCAGGATAATATTGTGAAATGCCTACCATGGTTCTCAGTTTGGGGGTTTGCATTCACCCACTCTCTCATCTCCTTCAAGTCTTTCCTCAAATGATATCTTTTTCACAAGGTCTGTGGAAAAGATGGCTGATCTTTCTCCATCCCTGACACCTTTACCCTGACATTTTCCTCCCTCTTAGCACGTTTCACTTGAGAATGTATTACTACTCTGAAATTTATTAGGTATTACTGCTTTTAACATTTTTAGTGGGTTTTAATAGATTATTTTGATGTGGACCATTTTACAGTATTTATTGAATTTATTACAATATTTTTTCTGCTTTTTAAATTAATTTATTTTTAATTGAAGGATAATTGCTTTATAATATTGTTTGTTTCTATAATACATCAACATAAATCAGCCATAGTTATACATATGTCCCCTTCTTCTTGAACCTCCCACCCCATCCCACCCCCTAGGTTGTCACAGAGAGCAAGTTTTCATACAAGAAATTCCCATTGGCTATCTATTTTATATATGATAATATATATGTTTCCATGCACTCTCTCCCACCCTCTCCAGGCACTGTGTCCACAAATCTCCTCCTCACTGAATTTCTGTTTTGTGTTTTGTTTTTTTGGCCACAAGACATGTGGGATCTTAGTTTCCCATACCTCCTGTGTTAGAAGGCAAAGTTTAACCAGTGGACCACCAGGGAAGTCCCCATATTATTGCTATTGTTTCTAGCCCGATTGTCCTGGTTAGAACATCCCCTCTGCAAGGGTAGGAATTTTTGTCTGTTTTTGTTCTCTGCTATGTCCCAAGCACTTAGAACAGTGCACATAGAAGGGACCCAACTCACATGTGTTGAATCAATGAATGATGCTGAGGCTTAGGTTTCTTCATGGGGAGGACAGGATTAGTGGATACAAAAGAAGTCATTGCTATTCATAAATGGGACTCTTTAAACCAGTGGTTCCTGACCCCGGCTGCACACTAAAGTCATCTGGGAGCTTTAAGAATCCTGTCGCCCAGGCTAAGCCCCAGACCAATTAAATCAGAAGTTCCCGGAACAGAAACTTTTCAGGTCCCTACAAAGTGCAGCCAAGGTTAAGAACCACTGCTTTAAAATGATGGAAATTACAATGGTCATAAAAGCAAGATTTTCATTTGTTAAAGTCAGACTTTGTGGTGGAGGGAAAAAAGCATTCGTGGGCTCTGAAGATTCTGAGCTTAGAGGGCTGGGTGTTTGAACAGGGAAGAAAGAAGAGTAATTCACAGAAGATAAAAGTTCAGGCTAGGGGCAAGAGACAAGGACCAGAAACATGGTGGGGCTGGTACGTCAGTCCCCATCATGGTTCTGGCTGTAGAAGGGTTTGGGATGTAAAGATGGAGGAGACTCTGTCTCATTTCTTCTAGAACATAAATGGTGGAACAACTTGTTAGAGTGAACCTGAATTAACCTCTCATTCTACCTCACCCAGGGACTCTTTCACTTCCAGTGGTTCCATTTTCCAAGAAAATGTTCCTAGACCCTGGAGAGGGGCCAGGCAGATGGCTTTCTATGGGGAGATCCCATGGCTGCCAGGGGACTATTGTGTCGTGGGGTAAGGGGAGCCCAGAGCAGAGGCAGTGGGAAGGCCAGCATAGTAGAGATGGGTCAGTTGGAGAAGGCAATGGCAACCCACTCCAGTACTCTTGCTTGGAAAATCCCATGGACGGGGGGAGCCTGGTAGGCTACAGTCTGTGGGGTTGCTAGGAGTCGGACACGACTGAGCAACTTCACTTTCACTTTTCACTTTCATGCATTGGAGAAGGAAATGGCAACCCACTCCAGTGTTCTTGCCTGGAAAATCCCAGGGACAGGGGAGCCTGGTGGGCTGCAGTCTATGGGGTCGCACAGAGTCAGACATGACTGAAGCGACTTAGCAACAGCAGCAGTCTGAGGGAACTTACAGAGCCAGTGGGTCAGAAGAGTGTCGAGCACTGTGCTTTTAATCTGGGGAAATAGACCTCATGTCACACCATCAATGGACCCTTGCAGCATAGTCATGGGCCAAGGCAAGGCTGACACCCAGACAGGCCAGGTCACCTCTGCAAGGTTTATCAAGGACCAGAGGACAGCATACATACAAGGAGCCCTTTCCCTGACTCCATAATGCCTTCCAAACCATGCTAGCTCTCACTTGTGTTTCCTTCATGTCACTTTCACATTTGTCATCCAAGGTTAGTGAGCAATTGTTCGATGATTATTTGCTATTTGAATGAAAGAGCCTATGAAGGCAGGAACCACAACTGTGTCCCCAGAAACTAACAGTGCCAGGCCCACAGGAGTGGATATTTACTGAATGAATGAAGACATGAATGAGTGGGAGTTGCACCCTTAGTGCTGGGCTGAGGGCTTGGGGCAGGATTCCAGACACTGGGAAGGCTTACATAGCCACAAAGGTGCTTCTGGGAAGGGGAAAGTCCTTGTGGGGTGCCTAGAGGACAGGGATCTACTACTTTGCATAGGTCTGGGCTTGTTTCTGCACGACCAGGCAGTGTGTGAGATTTGTCAGCCTCAGACACAGGTGTGTAGGGTCGAGCCACACGTCGTACCACATCCTACCTCATTACCTCCTCCACACTTGGCTCTCTTGACACCCAAAAGGCTCTTGTCCTGACCAGGGCGCTCCCAGTTTCCTTCCCACCACTGTTCTGTCGTCCCGCTGGCTGCCAAACTTCCCCCACCTCCCTCCTACCAGGCCCCCGCCTTCCTGTCTCTGGACCCATAAAAAGTCACTTTGGCCTCAATCAATAGGCCATCTCTTTAACAAGAGAGATGCTGGTTTGCAGAGTGGAGCCTCTCCACTGGGTCAGAGGAAAGCTAGTTTCCGAAGACAGCTCTGCTTGCAGGATAATGCATTAGGCCGCATCAGCAGATTTTTGCTTTTTATGAGGGCATATACGATTCCCCAAAGAAATCTTCCAGAGAGGGTGTGGGGAGGGTGGAAGAGTGGGGAGAAAAGTGAGGAGACATAATTCTGGAGGTTCAGAGAGAGTGCTGCTCAGATTCTGTCCTTTGCCGCCTTCCTGTCCCTTCCTTAGGGTCTTTAAGGGCAGTGCTGTTTCCTCCCGCCATCCACTTACACAGTGTAAACGCTCAAATCCGTCTGGGAACAGAACACACACACACTTGCGCACAACATGCTCCTGGCTTACACTGACCGCTAGTATACACAGAGGATGCAGTTCCTTAGGCCTGCAAGGTGCCCCTTGCCATCCCCACCTCTTCCCATCACCCAGCTAACTCCCGGGCTTCTCACAGGCGAGCTCACTGTTCAATCAACCGTTTCTCGGGGAGCCGCCTGGCCCGGTCCCCTGGTGAAACCTTCTCATGACACCCTGGGAAGCATCCGCCGCTGCCCTCCACCTTTTGGGGTCATTTGCTGCAGTAGATTTTGACACTACATCGTGTGTTTCTTTAGTTAATAAGTGCCTCACCTTCCAGACTGTAATCTTCAAGTGACAGTCACAATTTGTTCTATCCTCCCCACTCAGCAGGTCCTCATTAAATATAATAATTGCTGAATGAATCAGTGGATGTGGTAGGCAGCTTCCAGAACAGACCCCAGTGACCCCATTTCCTGGTGGTCGTGTCCCTGTGCAGTCCCTTTCCCTGAGTGTGGGCTGGACCTAGTGACTCTCTAATGACTAGAATATGGCAGAAGTGTTGGATGTCACTTCTGAGCTTAGGTCATACAAGATCATGAGTCCTTCCCCCTCCCCCCCCCCTCTCATTTTCACTCTTGCTCTCTCTCTCTCATGGACTTACTTGCTCTGAAGAAGTTAGCTGCAACATTGTGAGCTGCCCTATGGAGAGTTCTCTGTGGCAAGGACTTGAGGGTGGCTTCTAGGTCACAACTAGTGACCTGCTAACAGCCAGGAGAGCTGGGCTTTGAGGTGACCGCAGACCAGTCTGACACCCTGATTGAGTTTTATGAGATGCTCAAACCAGCTGTGCCCCAGTTCCTGACCTACAGAAACCATGAGATGATGAATGTTGTTCACTGAAGCCACTAAGTTTCAAGTCATCTGTTACACAGCTGTGGATAACCAATACAAATATAGATGATTGATAAACACCATAACCACTAGCCCATCCTATACTGAAGTATGTCCTCCTCATACCCTCTTCTGCACACTCAAACTTTCCCCATCAGTCAGTTCAGTCGCTCGGTCACGTCTGACTCTTTGCGACCCCATGAACTGCAGCCCACCAGGCCTCCCTGTCCATTGCCAACTCCCAGAGTCCACCCAAACTCATATCCGTTGAGTCAGTGATGCCATCCAATCATCTCATCCTCTGTCGTCCCCTTCTCCTCCTGCCCTCAATTTCTTTCCCAGCATCAGAGTCTTTTCAAATGAGTCAGCTCTTCACATCAGGTGGCCAAAGTATTGGAGTTTCAGCTTCAACATCAGTCCTTCCAATGAACACCCAGGACTGATCTCCTTTAGAATGGACTGGTTGGATCTCCTTGCAGTCCTCTGGACTCTCAAGAGTCTTTTCCAACACCACAGTTCAAAAGCATCAATTCTTCAGTGCTCAGCTTTCTTTACAGTCCAACTCTCAAATCCATACATGACTACTGGAAAAACCATAGCCTTGACTAGACAGACCTTTGTTGACAAAGTAGTGTCTCTGCTTTTTAATATGCTATCTAGGTTGGTCATAACTTTCCTTCCAAGGAGTAGGCATCTTTTAATTTCATGGCTGCAATCACCATCTGCAATGATTTTGGAGCCCCCCAAAATAAAGTCAGCCACTATTTCTATTGTTTTCCCATCTATTTCCCACGAAGTGATGGGACCGGATGTCATGATGTTAGCTTTCTGAATGTTGAGCTTTAAGGCAACTTTTTCACTCTCCTCTTTCACTTTCATCAAGAGGCTCTTTAGTTCTTTTTCACTTTCTGCCATAAAGGTAGTGTCATCTGCATATACGAGGTTATTGATGTTTCTCCTGGCAATCTTGATTTCAGCTTGTTCTTCCTCCAGCCCAGTGTTTCTCATGATGTACTCTGCATATAAGTTAAATAAGCAGGGTGACAATATACAGCCTTGACATACTCCTTTTCCTATTTGGAACCAGTCTGTTGTTCCATGTCCAGTTCTAACTGTTGCTTCCTGACCTGCATATAGGTTTC
>SJYC01125115.1:0-38120 GCA_006408675.1 Madoqua kirkii | reverse complement strand
AGTCTGTTGTTCCATGTCCAGTTCTAACTGTTGCTTCCTGACCTGCATACAGGTTTCTCAAGAAGCAGGTCAGGTGGCCTGGTATTCCCATCTCTTTCAGAATTTTCCAGTTTATTGTGATCCACACAGTCAAAGGCTTTGACATAGTTAATAAAGCAGAAATAGATGTTTTTCTGGAACTCTCTTGCTTTTACCATGATCCAGCAGATGTTGGCAGTTTGATCACTGGTTCCTCTGCCTTTCCTAAAACAAGCTTGAACATCTGGAAGTTCACAGTTCATGTATTGCTGAAGCCTGGCTTGGAGAATTTTGAGCATTATTTTACTAGTGTGTGAGATGAGTGCAATTGTGCGGTAGTTTGAGCATTCTTTGGCATTGCCTTTCTTTGGGATTGGAATGAAAACTGACCATCTCCAGTCCTGTGGCCACTGCTGAGTTTTCCAAATTTGCTAGCATATTGAGTGCAGCACTGCTGGGATTATTGGAGCCTAACCCACACAGAACAAAGGAAACATCCAACTAAAGTCCTCACTGGGCTTCCTCATGAAGGAAGGGCCCCCTCTAGCCATCCCATTCCACCAAAGGGAGGTAAAAGACTAAGTACTGGTGAATTTCACAGTTCAGGGGCACAGGCTTACCAAAAGACTGAGACCTAAACATAGGAACATAGAATACTTCCTTTCCCCACACACCTTACTAAAAGTCTATTTGTCAATTTCTTTTACCCAGTACATCATATTATATCTACCTTTTGACAAAAAATTACAAGACATATTAAAAAGCAAAAGACACAGTCTGAGGAGACACAACAATTACCAGAACAAGACTCAGATATTGGCAGGAGTGTTGAAATTATCAGATCATGAATACAAAACATCTACAGTTAATATGCTAAAGGTTCTAATGGATTAAGTGGACAACATGCAATATTAATGTAATCAGAGATGTAAAGTCTAAGAAAGAGTCAAAAAGAAATGCTAGAGATTAAAAAAAAAAGCTGTAAAAGAAATGAAAACAATGTCTTTGATAGGTTCATCAGGAGACTGGATATGACTAAGGAAAAAACCTGAGTTTGAGGGTAGGTCAATAGAAACTTCCAAAACTGAAAAGCAAAGAGGAGAAAGGACTGAAAAAACATAGAACAGAAAATCCAGAAACAGTGGGTCAACTACAGAAGATATACCATATACTTAATAGGCAGACCCAGGAAGCTAAGAGAACATCAAGCAGATTAAGCAACAAAATACCAAACCTAGACACATCATATTCAAACTGCAGGGAAAAAAAAAAAAGATAAAGAAGCTGAAGAGAAAAACACCTTATGGCTACAGAAGTAAAAATAAAAATTACACCTGACTTCTCAGAAACTGTGCAACCAAGAAGAGAGTGAGATGAAATATTTCAAGTATTGAGAGAAAAAAGTCACTAACCAGAATTCTATACTCTATGAAATTGTCCTTCAAAAGTGAAAGAGAAATAAAGACTTTATCAAACAAACAAAAATCAAAGAAATGTGTTGCCAATAGACCTGCCTTGTAAGAAATGTTTAAAAATTATTCAGGGAGAAGAAAAATAATATACAAACTTGAATCTACATAAAGAATTCAGAATTTTCCACAGTTTATTGTGATCCACACAGTCAAAGGCTTTGGCATAGTCAATAAAGCAGAAATAGATGTTTTTCTGGAACTCTCTTGCTTTTTCCATGATCCAGCAGATACTGGCAATTTGATCTTTGGTTCCTCTGCCTTTTCTAAAACCAGCTTGAACATCTGGAAGTTCACAGTTCACTGAACTGCTGAAGCCTGGCTTGGAGAATTTTGAGCATTACTTTGCTAGCGTGTGAGATGAGTGCAATTGTGCTGTAGTTCACATAAGTCTTCCCTTTTGCCATACAGGAGCAATGTTTTCACACACACACACACACACACACACACGGTGAGTGTGTGTGGGGACTCGGGACTTTCCGTGAGAGGGAAAGAGAGAAATGAGATGGAAGGTTGGGATGAGTCCACCTGTATAAGGTGGTCAAGGTGACGTAGTCCGGTCTCCCGACCCGGTTATTCCTTCGACGAGACACCGGGACGGTGGTTCGGGGAGTAAGGTACTTGGACGACGGGTCGAGACGTAGTGACGACTCCGGTCTCAGTGGCTAGGGGGTCGTCAGAACACTCTCCCCAAAACACCCTCCATGTCCGGTCGAGGACGGCGTCCGCGTCATCGCTCCTTACTCGGAAGAGCTGCTGTCACCTGCAGCCCTGGCCCGGCCAGCATTGTTGTTGTTGCTCAGTTGCTCAGTTGTGTCTGACTCTTTGTGACCCCATGGACTGCAGCACGCTAGGCTTCCCTGTCCTTCACCATCTCCCGGAGTTTGCTCAAACTCATGTCTATTGAGTCGATGATGCCATCCAACCATCTCATCCTCTGTCACCCCCTGTGAGCCATTCTCAGCCTTGAGCCCTGTACCCAGGCAGCCATAGGCAGCCAACTGCATGCACGCCCAGACTGGGCAACAGGAATGGAAAGTCCCCTTCCTTCTTGCTTGCTCCATCCCAGCTTCCCTGAGGCCCAGAAAGAGAGACTCTCTTAGACCAAGACTCACAAGACCCTTCTCTGGAAGTTGTTTCCCTAAGTCAAATCACCATCTGAAATTGTCAGTGGCAGAAGCTCAGGGGACTGACTTTTAGAGACCTCAAATCCAGGCAGATTTGTTGGTAATAGTGTGAGCATTATGCTCCTCTCTCCTTACCACTCCACCTTCTGCTCAGAGGCACCTGCCTTACCCTGGGTCTAATGAGGTTACTCGGAGTCCAGTGCTGATGTCTCTGGGAAGGCTAGTCGAGGAAAATCTGCAGGCATTTGCTTCTTACTATCTCGGACTATATTCTCCCCTTAGTCCTGCTTTCTTTGGGTAAAATATGTGGATGACTGGAGCTCTTCCATCAGGAGAATGAGCAGCACAGGCCAGATGAAGAACTGAATCGTCCGGATGGACTGGCCGTCAGGGCCTTCAGGGGCAGCCGGAGCCACTCTGCTTAGCTTAGTCCTCAGACTGTGGGCAAGGCCAGCTGGCACCCTTGGGTCGTGCTCCCTGTAGGCAACGCCAGGGAGCAGCCGGCTCTGTGGAGCCTGCGGCTTCAGATCCAGAGCAGGGGTTGGGGGGCAGGTTCCTGGTTTGGGAGACTCTTACTGGCACCAGCAGTCCTCAGCCCTGACTGGAGAGGGGAGCTGATGTGGCTGGAGTCTTGGTTGAAAAGCATAGTAGAGATGCCCTTAGCATTATTAATGGTGACTTCTTGCATTGGCCTCAATCCATATGCTCAGAGGCCTGCACTCTGCACACTGTGTATGCCCATGTCTGTGTGTGCTTTGTGATGGCCATTAAAATGGGGATTTTACCTGGCAAGTCCTCAT
Source organism: Madoqua kirkii (assembly GCA_006408675.1). Classification (NCBI taxonomy): domain Eukaryota; kingdom Metazoa; phylum Chordata; class Mammalia; order Artiodactyla; family Bovidae; genus Madoqua; species Madoqua kirkii. The sequence continues at coordinate 34,706 of SJYC01125115.1, read as the reverse complement.
GGGTAAAGGAATTGAAAGTTTTCCCTGATGCAAACCTATCTATCTAAACGATGGCCAAGTAGCCCCACATATCAAAGAACTCATAATTTAGTTAAGGGGAGCAAAATCGCAAATAGATGGTGGGGGCGGGTGGTGGTCTTCAGTTCATATCAGCAGGGCTGCATGAGTGTCTGCCCAAACACACCTTCCCCACCTGTGCTCCAGCCTCCGACTTCCAGGTCCCCGACCTGCCCCTTTGAGCCTGTCTCTCAGCCCCCTCCTGTTTTCCCTTTCCTTCCCTCCTCACCCAGTTTTCCATGGGCTTCTCCTCCGCCGTCCCTCAACCCTGTAAAAGTCCTATAAAACCCCAACCCCGTCTGGGCTTAACCACATGCCTTCTTCACGCCTGTACTGACATTGCCTGAGAGTATCTCCGAAGCCTGCCACAGCCACGTGCCCCGAGGTTGCGGTACACTCACGGGCTGGGGTCACCTGGTTCCCCTCATGTCAGGCCATCGCTTCAGGTTTCTTCAGGGGCGTTGTTTTCTCTTCTCCACACGGCATTCCAGTCTTTCTCCTCAAACTTCCAACTCAGTCATTCCCCAGCCTGTTACATCTCAGCCCCCTGCTACCATCAGCAATAAACTTGCTGCTATTTCACCGATAACATTATCCCAATTTTGCTGTCAAACCTCAAACCTGTCTGAACTTCACCGATACCCTCTCTTACCCTCCTGTTACCCAGGAGGCTTATGCTCTGGATTCTAGACCTCTCACCTTCCCCATCCCTCACTTATAGCTGCGGTCTTCACTTTCCTGCTGATCTCTTTTCATCAATATTTAAAAATGTGCACATCTTTTTTAAAGCAATCTTCACAGACATCATCAAGTCCTCTCCAGCTGTCATCCCATCTCTTTCCTCCCTTTCACAGGCAAATTTCTTGACTGTTTTCTACACTCACTCTACTTTTTTCCTTGCTTACCTTACTCCTCAACACTTGGTCATCAAAATTCTGCCCTCTTTGTCCACTGAGGCTGTTTTCATTGATGCTCAGCATCATTAATTATTAGAGAAATGTAAATCAAAATAACAAAGAGATATCACCTTATAACAATTAGAATGACCATCATCAAAAAATCTACAAACAATAAATGCTAGATAGGGTGTGGAGAAAAAGGAACACTCCTACACTGTCGGTGGGAATGTAAATTGATAAAAACCACTATGGAGAACAGTATGGAGGTTCCTTAAAAATCTAAAAGTAGAACTACCATAAGACCCAGCAATCCTACTACTGGGCATATATCCTGAAAAGTGAAAGTGAAGTCACTCAGTCGTGTCCGACTCTTTGTGACCCCGTGGACTGTAGCCTACCAAGCTCCTCTGTCCAGGGGATTCTCCAGGCAAGAATACTGGAGTGGGTTGCCATTTCCTTCTCCATATCCTGAGAAAACCATAATTCAAAAAGACAGATGTACCCCTGAAGCACAGGGGAAAAGTCTGGACTGGAAGAATAAATTATAGTATCTGCTGTATAACCAAGTAAATCAGCTATTTGTATACATATATCCCCTCCCTCCCATACCCCATCCCATCCCTCTAGGTAATCACAGAACACCCAGCTGAACTCCCTCCTATATAGCAGCTTATTTACAGCATTGCAGCACTATTTACAATAGCCAGGACATGGAAGCAACATAAATATCCATCGACAGAAGAATGAATAAAGATGAAGACATGGTACATAAATACAATGGAATATTACTCAGCCATAAAAAGGAATGAAATTGGGTCATTTGTAGTGATGCATATGAACCTAGAGTCTGTCATACAGAGTGAAGTGAGTCAGAAAGACAAAAATAAACCTTGTATTTATTAACACATATTTATGGAATCTAGAAAAATGATACTGATGAACCTATTTGCAGCACAGAAATAGAGACACAGACAAGGAGGACAGACCTGTGGGCAGAGTGGGAAGGATGAGATGAAAGGAGAGAAGAGCACTGACATGTATACACTACCATGTGTGAAACAGAGAGCTAGTGGGCGGCTGCGACGCAGGGGCAATTTGGCGCTTTGTGGTGACCTGGAGGGGTGGGACGGGGGAATGGGAGAGAGGGGATAAGTGTATACGAATAGCTGATTTACTTCGTTGTACAACAGAGACTATAATTTATTCCTCTGGTCCAGACTTCTCCCTTGTGCTTCAGTTTTAACCACCTGATAGATATCTCTATTTGGATGTCTCAAACTTAACAAATCTTTGCATAGATATCCTAGGAAATCTATTCTGAATCAAAATGCAGATGACCAAGAGGTACATGGAAGGATGCTCAACACTGCTAATTATTAGAGAAATACAAGTCAAAGCCACAATGAGGTATCACATCACATCAGTCAAATGATGGTTTAGTCACCAAGTTGTGCCCCACTCTTGTGGCTCCATGAACTGTAGCCTGCCAGGCTCCTCTGCCTATGGGATTTCCCAGGCAAGACTCCTGGAGTGGCTTACCATTTCCTTCTCTAGGGGATCTTCCCAACCCAGGGATCAAATCCATGTCTCCAGTCAGAATGACCATCATCAAAAAGTCTACAAACAATAAGTGCTGGAGAAGGTAAAGAAAAGGGAAACTCCTTGCACTGTTGGTGGGAATGTAAATTGATAGCCACTGTGGAAAACAGTATGGAGGTTCCTTAAAAAACTAAAAATAGAACCACCATCAGTTCAGTTCAGTTCAGTCGCTCGGTTGTGTTCAACTCTTTGTGACCCCATGAACCACAGCATGCCAGGCCTCCCTGTCCATCACCAACTCCCAGAGTCTACCCAAACCCTTGTCCATTGAGTCAGTGATGCCAAGACATGGTACATAAATACAATGGAATATTACTCAGCCATAAAAAGGAATGAAATTGGGTCATTTGTAGTGATGCATATGAACCTAGAGTCTGTCATACAGAGTGAAGTGAGTCAGAAAGACAAAAATAAACCTTGTATTTATTAACACATATTTATGGAATCTAGAAAAATGATACTGATGAACCTATTTGCAGCACAGAAATAGAGACACAGACAAGGAGGACAGACCTGTGGGCAGAGTGGGAAGGATGAGATGAAAGGAGAGAAGAGCACTGACATGTATACACTACCATGTGTGAAACAGAGAGCTAGTGGGCGGCTGCGACGCAGGGGCAATTTGGCGCTTTGTGGTGACCTGGAGGGGTGGGACGGGGGAATGGGAGAGAGGGGATAAGTGTATACGAATAGCTGATTTACTTCGTTGTACAACAGAGACTATAATTTATTCCTCTGGTCCAGACTTCTCCCTTGTGCTTCAGTTTTAACCACCTGATAGATATCTCTATTTGGATGTCTCAAACTTAACAAATCTTTGCATAGATATCCTAGGAAATCTATTCTGAATCAAAATGCAGATGACCAAGAGGTACATGGAAGGATGCTCAACACTGCTAATTATTAGAGAAATACAAGTCAAAGCCACAATGAGGTATCACATCACATCAGTCAGAATGATGGTTTAGTCACCAAGTTGTGCCCCACTCTTGTGGCTCCATGAACTGTAGCCTGCCAGGCTCCTCTGCCTATGGGATTTCCCAGGCAAGACTCCTGGAGTGGCTTACCATTTCCTTCTCTAGGGGATCTTCCCAACCCAGGGATCAAATCCATGTCTCCAGTCAGAATGACCATCATCAAAAAGTCTACAAACAATAAGTGCTGGAGAAGGTAAAGAAAAGGGAAACTCCTTGCACTGTTGGTGGGAATGTAAATTGATAGCCACTGTGGAAAACAGTATGGAGGTTCCTTAAAAAACTAAAAATAGAACCACCATCAGTTCAGTTCAGTTCAGTCGCTCGGTTGTGTTCAACTCTTTGTGACCCCATGAACCACAGCATGCCAGGCCTCCCTGTCCATCACCAACTCCCAGAGTCTACCCAAACCCTTGTCCATTGAGTCAGTGATGCCATCCAGCTATCTCATCCTCTGTCATCCCCTTCTCCTCCTGCCCCCAATCCCTCCCAGCATCAAAGTCTTTTCCAATGAATCAACTCTTCGCACGAGGTGGCCAAAGTACTGGAGTTTCAGCTTTAGCATCATTCCTTCCAAAGAACACCCAGGGCTGATCTCCTTTAGAATGGACTGGTTGGATCTCCTTGCAGTCCAAGGGACTCTCAAGAGTCTTCTCCAACATCACAGTTCAAAAGCATCAGTTCTTTGGTGCTCAGCTTTCTTTATAGTCCAACTCTCACATCCATACATGACCACTGGTAAAACCATAGTCTTGACTAAAATGATGTTATGACCTAGTAATCCCACTACTGGGAAACCCTGAGAAAACCATAATTCAAGAAGACATATGTATCCCAGTGTTCATTGCAGCACTATTTACAATAACCAGGACAAAGAAACAATCTAAATGTCTAATGACAGATGAATGGATAAGAAGATGTGGTACATATATACAATGGAATATTACTCAGCCATATAGAGGAATGAAATTGGGCCATTTGCTGAGATGTAGATGGACCTTAGTTTACTCTGCCCATACAGAGGAAAGGAAGTCAGAAAGAGAAAAACAAATATCACATATTAATGCATACATGTAATCTAGAAAAATGGTACTGATGAACCTATTTCCAGGGCAGCAATAGAGAATGGGCGTGTGGACACAGAAGTGAGAAGGGGAGGGTGGGGTTGAATTGGGGGATTAGGATTGACATATACACACTACCATGTGTAAAATAGGTGGCTAGTAGGAGCCTGCTATAAAGCATAGGAAACACTCGGTGCTCTGTGATGGGTGGGATGGGGGCTGGGGTGGGAAGAGGCTCAAGAGGGAAGGGCTATATGTACACAGATAGCTGATTCACTTCATTGTACAGGAGAAACTCACAGAACTTTGTAAAGCAATTGTATTCCAATAATAAAAAAATGTATATGCTAAGGCTTTGTTGGAGGTGTGAGTCCATGGTAGCACAGGGTGATAGAAAAAAGGTAAATGAGACAGGGAAGGAAGGATGCAAATATAAGGTGGTGTGTTACCAACTGTTGTGAATCTGATCGTGTACCTCAAAAAGACATGCTGAAGTCCTAATCTGCAGCCCATGTGAATATGACCTTATTTGGAAATAATTACAGATGTAACTAAGAGGAAGTTTTACTGGATTAAGGTGGGCCTTAAATCCAATCTGTTTGGGGGTCCTTGTTAGAAAATGAAAGAACACACAAAGACACAGGCATAGAAGGGAGAAGGCCTGTGAAGACAGAGGCAGAGACTGGAGTGATGCTGCCACAAACCATGGAACCCAGGGGGCCCCTGCCTGCAGGGAGAGGCAAGGAAGCGTTCTCACCTAGAGCCTTTGGAGGGAGCACAGCCCTGTCAGACTCTGACTTCTGGCCTCCAGAATGCTGAGAGAATACATTTCCGTTGTTTCAAGCCACCCAGCCGTGCTACTTTGTTATGGCAGCCCTGGAAATTAATACACAAAACTAGACACAGGTTCAAAAAAGGTTGCTTGGGGCTTTCCTTGGCTCAGTGGCAAAGAATCTGCCTGCCAATGCAGGAGACACGGGTTCAATCCCTGACCCGGGAAGCTTCCACACACACAGAGAGACTAAACCGGTGCCCCACAACTACTGGTCTAGAGCCTGTGGCCACAACTGCTGAACCCATATGCTGTATCTACTGAAGCCTGCGTGCGGAGCCCATGCTCTACAACAAGAAGACCCCACAATGAGAAGCCAGTGCATCGCAACTAGAGGGGGGCCCCCGCTCGCCACAGCTAGAGAAAAGCCTGTGCAGCAATGAAGATCCAGCACAGCCCCCAAAAAATGTTTGAACATAGGAAGAAACACTGTAAATGCCAGTCGACAGATGAATGGATAAAGATGTGGTATAAACACACACACATATATGTATATACCACATTGTATATATATGTATATACCACATCTCAACTGTAAGGGCACCATGATCACAGACTGACAACGTTAAGCTGCTGCATCCATCCCGGGTCTGGTCTAATCTCTGAAGGTGAGAATTAGAAGAAAGGACAGAAAACTTCGAAATCTTTCCAGCAACCAAACTCTTTCCATAACACTTTGTGACCAGACTATTGAAACTCAAATTCTGAGGACAGACTCCATCTTTTGCTCTGTCAGCCTCCCTCTAAACCAAGGAAGGATGACTCAGTTCAGATGTGGAAGGAATCTGGGCTGAAGGAAGTATGAGGAGGGGGTAGAATTCATTGACTATTTCAAACCATTACCCTGAAACAAATGTTCATAAGTGAGGTATGTGCCAAGCAAGATGAATACAAATATTCTTAATGGCAAAGCAATGATTCTGCTCCAGCTGGAGTAGAACATACGGAAAAGTTAGAAGAGTCTCCAGAGAGGATGATGAGGGTACTTTGAAGACTGGATTTCTTTTCATGAGACAGGGTAGAGCCTTCTAGACAAATGTCTGGCTAAGAAAAGTCAGAGAGGCCTAAGTGTGCACAGCACGTTGGACTAAGTGATTAAATGCAGCAGAGAGTGGCAAGAGAATGGCTGGGAGGGAGTTTGGGGACAGAGTGAGAAAGTCTTGAATGTGTAACTTTCAAAGAACTGAGAAAATGGTGAAGCTTTGGGAAGATCCCCTGGAGAAGGGATAGGCTACCCACTCCTGTATTGTTGGGCTTCCCTTGTGTCTCAACTGGTAAAGAATTCGACTGCCATGCAGAAGACCTGGGTTCAATGCCTGGGTCTGGAAGATCCCCTGGAGAAGGGAATGGCTATCCACCCCAGTAGTCTGGCCTGGAGAATTCCATGACCTATGTGGGGTTGCAAAGAGTCGGACACGATTGAGTGACTTTCACTTTGGCTTCTTGCAGATGCCTCCCCCTGGTCTCAGGTGTCCGCGCCACCTCTTCATCAGCTGGATAAGTGGGCATACAGTGCTGGCCACTCTGGGGGCATCGTGGGAGCTTGGGAAGACCCCCTGGAGCCAGTCGTGAGCCAGCTTGGGGAGCGTGTGTACTCCAGGCAGTGGGGTTGTCCCTTGGCTCAGGGGCTCCTAGAATCCTGAGAGCTTGATCAAGATCTTGTCTCTCTGGAAAACCCTTCCCCCTCAGGCTCTTAGTGAAAATGAAGTTGCTCAGTCGTTTCCTACTCTTTGTGACCCCATGGACTGTAGCGTACCAGGCTCCTCCGTCCATGGGATTCTCCAGGCAAGAGTACTGGAATGGGTTGCCATTTCCTTCTCCAGGAGAGCTTCCCAACCCAGGGATTGAACCCGGGTCTCCCGCATCATAGGCAGACGCTTTACCATCTGCGCCACCAGGGAAGCCAAATGTATGTGCCTCAGGCCCTTAGGCACATACCTGAAGAGGCAGAGAAGTGCTGTCAGCAGACCAGGCTGCAGCAACCCCGGCCTCCACCAGCCTGTGGCTGCGGAGACCAAGCTCCCCTGGGGGCTCTGCAGTTACCCACTGTGGGCCCATCGAGTTCCTCTGCTGTCTGGGTGCTCAGTGCTCTGTGTGTCCAGCCCAGAGATGTAAAGTAGGCTCCATTCTACATTTAGCACCGGGGTAGGGATTCCTTTCTCTGCCCACCCCACCACTCCCTTGGAAAAAAGTGATTAGAAACTTTCCATGTTTATGGGTGTGGAGAAGGAAATGGCAATTTACTCCAGTGTTCTTGCCTGGAGAATCCTAGGGACGAGGGAGCCTGGTAGGCTGCCGTCTCTAGGGTTGCACAGAGTCGGACACGACTGAAGCTACTTAGCATAAAGACATGATTCTCCTATAGTTAGGAAGAATGCTGAGGCTGGGGAAGTCCTCTGGGGGTACATCGGGATTCCAGTCCACTGTCCCAGCCACGGCTGCTTCTAGATAACTGAGAGAACTCTATGGGCATGGGATCATTGCAGGTTTCAGTGAGGCACTTGAGCTAGTCAGAAAAATAGAAAGACCCCCTGACCATCCATGGGGTCAGAGAATATTTTTCTGAATTCCCTTTACTCTTTGGGGATAGAAAGTAAAGTTGGTGGTCTTCTTCTGATTCTACTCTCATCTTGGCCACACCCTCATCTTCTAGGGTTTAGGGAGCCAGTTCCTTCACGGGTGTAGATCTTCACACAACCTACTCCAGTCAGCTACAAGACCATACAGCCCAGGCAGGCTCCTGCCCAGTTCCCTGCACCCACTGGAATAGATCTATGGAGTGAGATGTATTAGTTCCCTATTGCTGCTATAACAGATTGTCATAAATCTAGAGCTAAAATGACTCCTGCTTATTATTTCACAGTTCTCCAAGGCAGAAGTCTAATGCCTGTCTTACTGAGTCAAAATCAAGATTCCTACAGATTATCTTCCCTTCTAGAGGCTTAGAGGGAAGGACTTATTTCTTTGCTCACTCAGGCTGTTGGCAGAATTCAGCTCTTTACATTCGTAGGACTGAAGTCCCTGCTTTTTTGTAGGCTGTCACTGGAGGACCATTCTCAGCTTCTAGAAGCTGACAGCATTCTTTGGCTGTGGTCCCCTTCCCCCATCCTCCATCTTTAACTAGCAATAATGAGTCAAATCCACTCATTAAATCCACCTTAAATTTCTCTTGCCTCCTTCCATTGTATGTCAGCCTGGAAATATTCTCAGCTTTTAAGGGTGATTAGGTTGGGAACACCCTGGTAATCCAGAATAATCTTCCTGCTGAAGATCTATAGCCTTAATCACACAGGTGTAGACACTTTCACCATGTAATACAATACATTCACAAGTCCTGGGGATTAGAGTGTAGACATCTTTAGGGGTCGCTATCATCAGAAGCAACTGGACAACTAACACACATGCACACACGCACAGCCTACCACAGTGCGGCCTGAGAACTTCGTCTCTACACCCTCTTTTCCATTCATCCTCGTAAACTCTGGTCCCCTCATCTCAGGGTGGAGGAGAAGCACGTTTTAAGAGAAGAGTTCAGGGTTCTTGATTTTCAGGTTAAGGCTTCTCTTCTCTGAAGTTGTCTACATGACTTCTCCAACGGGAGGCTGGCCTGTCAACTGGAATCTCACTTACGATGTGACCTTATTTGGAAAGAACAAAAGAATGTGGGAGAATGGGGACCCTACCTACCATCCCTGATCCCTTCTTCCTTGCCCTGCTTCAGACCTTGGCCACGGCTCATTTACAGACAACATGGAAACAAACGTCGATATTACATAGGTCTCTTTTGGCAGACTCTAGACTCCTTCTCCTTGCCAGGGAGCCTAGGCCAGACAAGTAGGCTCTAAAAAAGTATTTGCATTTGTTTATCAAAGTTTTTCTTGATAAACTTGACTTAGGGAAGTGTTTGGAAATAGGAAGTTTTTCCACCAGAGGCTGGCTGAGAGTCAGGGGACCCTGCAGGGGCTGCTCTGTGAGCTGCTTCTGTGCACACTCCCGCTGTGTCTGCTCAGCATTCAGCTCCCCCGACCCTGCTCTCTGGAAAGCCCATTAGTCCCACTAGACAGATGGCAAACCTGTAGGATACAGAGCAATCTGTGGATATTCTTAAAGACCAAATCTTTAGCTACAGACAGCCTCTATCCCCAGGAGAACTGGCGTCTCCCAGAGGGCTGACTTCTCCTCCAGCCGCTGGAAGGCTTGAGTGAGTCTGGCTACTGGGTTGGCTACTGCCCCTGGCCCTCGGGCTCTGAGCTCTTGGGCTGTCCCATCACCTCTCAGATTCTCAGGATGTAAATACACTCTGTAATCAAGAGAAAGGAGAGGTGTCAAGGTGGTACCTTAATGGGTACAGGGCTAGGAGAATAAGAACCTCATGTTATAACAGCATCTTCTTCACCACAAAGGACACCTGGTGATTGAAAAGCTCTGATCAGTACTTTCAGATTTGTTTATTTAAGGAGCTTAACCTTCATATTTTGACCTTCCCAGTATCCACTGCCTTCTTCCACTAATTTGTCTGGGTTCTCATCCTGTTTATAGCTTCAATATAAAATATGCCCCTAACACTTCATAATAGGAGTGGGTAGCCATTTCCTTCTCCAGGGGATCTTCCCAACTCTGTGACTGAACCCAGGTCTCCTGCATTGTAGGCAAATTCTTTACCATGTGAGTTATCAGGGAAGCTCGACTAAAAAATCACTAGATACATTTTGCCATAGTAAAAATTTTACTATACTCAGTCAGTTCAATTCAGTTCACTCGCTCAGTCATGTCCCACTCTTTGTGATCCCATGAATCACAGCATGCCAGGCCTCCCTGTCCATCATCAACTACCGGAATTCATTCAGACTTGCGTCCATCGAGTCAGTGATGCCATTCCTCAAACTTTGGTGTGTTTGGGAGTTGCTTAATAGCAACCTAGTGGTGTTCCAAGCCACATCTCCCAAATTTTGAACTGGGTCTAGGGTGGGTCTGAATGTCTCTATCTTTAACATCTCAGTTTTTAACAATTCCCTGAGTAATTGATTCAGCTCAAGGTCTGTGACCTGGATGATCAATCAGTGCTACAGCCTGACTGCCTTTTCTTGGGGTAGGTATTTTTAAGTTCTTTGCTAATTTTATTTCAGTCTCTTTCCCTTATAAGTTAGAAGTATCTTAGACTTGGACCAGCTCCAATGCAGTATTTGGTACACACTTGAGTATACTGGTAATTTTCAGTTAATACTACCTGAGTTATTTTTGTTTGAAACTACCAGACCACCTGACCTGCCTCTTGAGAAACCTATATGCAGGTCAGGAAATAACAGTTAGAACTGGACATGGAACAACAGACTGGTTCCAAATAGGAAAAGGAGTATGTCAAGGCTGTATATTGTCACCCTGCTTATTTAACTTATATGCAGAGTACATCATGAGAAACACTGGGCTGGAGGAAGCACAATCTGGAATCAAGATTGCCGGGAGAAATATCAATAACCTCAGATATGCAGATGATACCACTCTTATGGCAGAAAGTGAAAAAGAACTAAAGAACTTCTTAATGAAAGTGAAAGAGGAAAGTGAAAAAATTGGCTTAAAGCTCAACATTCAGAAAATGAAGATCATGGCATCTGGTCCCGTCACTTTATGGCAAATAGATGGGGAAATAGTGGAAACAGTGGCTGACTTTATTTTTCTGGCCTCCAAAATCATTGCAGATGGTGATTGCAGCCCTGAAATTAAAAGATGCTTACTTCTTGGAAGGAAAATTATGACCAACCTAGACATCATATTGAAAAGCAGAGACATTATTTTGTTAACAAAGGTCCGTCTAGTCAAGGCTATGGTTTTTCCAGTAGTCGTGTATGGATGTGAGAGTTGGATTGTAGAGAAAGCTGAGCACTGAAGAATTGATGCTTTTGAAATGTGGTGTTGGAGAAGACTCCTGAGAGTCCCTTGGTCTGCAAGGAGATCCAACCAGTCCATCCTAAAGGAGATCAGTCCTGAGTGTTCATTGGAAGGACTGATGTTGAAGCTGAAACACCAATACTTTGGCCACCTCATGTGAAAAGCTGACTCATTTGAAAAGACTCTGATGCTGGGAAAGATTGAGGGCAGGAGGAGAAGGGGACAACAGAGGATGAGATGATTGGATGGCATCACCAACTCAATGGACATGGGTTTGGGTGGACTCTGGGAGTTGGTGATGGACAGGGAGGCCTGGCATGCTGTGGTTCATGGAGTTGTAAAGAGTCAGACATGACTGAGCAACTGAACTGAACTGAGACTTTCAACTCTGAGTCAAGTTGCTATTAAATACTCATTTAGTTTGAAAGGATATTTTTAAATTTGTTTTGCATATATGGCAAAAGCAAAAGTACTCTTCATGTGATCTCAGCAGATGATGGTCAATATTTATTCATTCATTGGTTAAGCAGGGACATAAAGATGGATAATGACCAACACTTTTATAAGTCCTATGTGCTACAAATCCTGTGTGCTCTGGCCCTTACCTGTACCCCAGCTCTAAGAAGATTTATTTATTATTCATTTCTGGCAGCACTGGGTCTTCATTGCTGCACCATGGGCTTTCTTCAGTTGTGGTGAGGCTACTCTCTAGCTGTAGTGCGTGGGCTTCTCATTGTGGTGGCCTCTCTTGTTGTGGAGCTTAGGCTCGAGGGCACAGGGGCTTTAGCAGCTGCAACACATGGGCTTAGTAGTTGTGGCATGTGGACTTAGTTGCCCTGCAGTATGTGGAATTTTCCTGAACCAGGGATCTAACCCATGTCCCTTGCATTAGCAGACAGATTCTTAACCACTGGACCACCGGGAAAATCCCCCAGGCTCATTTTGAAAGCATAGGAAGTTCCAGCCCTGCAACAGCCACATTTAACTTCTTTCAGGTCCTTAAACTAGCTAAGCTTACTCTCACCAGGGGATCTTTGCTTATGTTATTACCTTTGCCTGGAATACCCTTACCTCCTCTAGCTAAATGCAACTATATTCTTCAGCTGTCAGCTCAAAGGATACCATATTCTCAGAGAAATTCCACTGTTTTCCTAGATCTGGGTTAAGCTGTGTTTTCACATTATAAGATGTCTCTGTGTGCTTCCCCTTAGCTGCTTGTATATGCCTAATGCAAAGCAGGCTCTCAGTAAATATTTGCTGAATGAATGGAAGCATGTACGTATGAAAATCTTTGAATCCTTAGGTTGTTTACAGATGTGTGAAGTGATCATTATAATAGGTGCTACAGTAAAAGAACACACCAGATTTGCTGGAGAAAGGGAAACACAAAGATGGCTTGATCAGTATCTCTTGTAGAGCTGGGCCAGGGAGGACCTTATCAAGAAGGAGATTCTTGAGATGAATTTTGAAGGATAACCTGGAGTCTTCCAGGCATGTAAAAGAAGATTTTTGTCTAGAAAAGATCTATGCATTGGCAAAGGGTTGAAGTGCAGTGATGTCGTGGGTGGCCTTGGCTAGTTTGCTATACCAGAGGGATACAGTTTGAGCTCAGTGCCAAACTTTGCCCAATGCCATTTGGGGCCAATTCTACTCTGCAGGGGGTTGAATTGTGGTCCTCCAAAGATGTCCAAGTCCTAAGTCATCATACCTGTGAATGTGACCTTATTTGAGAAAAGGTCTTTGTAGATGTAATTTAAGAAAGAGTTCTGGATGAGTTAAGGATGTAGAAGTGAGATCATCCTGGATTAACTGGGTGGACCTTAAATTCATTAACAGGTGTCCTTATAAGAAAAGGAGAAGACACATACAGAGAGGAGAAACTCAGGGGGACGGCCATGTGAAGATGGAAGTAGAGGCTGAAGTTACGCAGCCACCAGCCAGAGAATGCCAAGGATTGTATCGACAGCCATCAGAAGCTAGAAGAAAAGCAGGGAACAACAAATTCCCTTCAGAGCCTCCAGAAAGAGCTAGCCCTGCTCAGTTCAGTTCAGTCACACAGTCAGGTCAGACTCCTTGCGACCCCATGGACTGCAGCACGCCAGGCTTCCCTGTTCATCAGCAACTCCTGGAGCTTGCTCAAACTCATGTCCATCGAGTCGGAGATGCCATCCCACCATCTGACACCTTGATTTTTAAACTTCCAGCCTCTAGAACTGTGAAAAAATGCATTCCTGTTGTTTTAGGTTGGTGAGGAATTGTTATGGCAGCCACAGTTTACTTATACATACCAGCAGGTGCCCAAACTAGATCCAGCATGGTTTTAAGGCTGACAGTGTGTGTTATTGGAATCCAGAGAGGAGCTCTAATGAGTGCTTAACTCCATGTCTATCCCTTAGTTGCTTAAAGTGAAAAAACTATGGCCATAATAGATGTGAACTTGTAAACAGGCAACAAATTGGCTGCCCCAAAGAGGCAACCGTTTCAGAATTAAGAAAGGACAGAGCTGGCTAGGAGGAATTTTCTAAAATCCTTTTGTCAATACTAGCTCTTTATTCCAACTACAGGGTGAAATTCTGGGTGTTTGGCATCACTCCCTTCATGAATTTGGAGAATTCAAGTACCTTTATAAAGATAATCATTTACCTGAATGGCTTCCAAGATTTTTTATCAGGGAGAGAGCAGTGGGGTGTCATTGATGACTTTTTAATGCCACAAGTTAAAGCAACATTTCTTTTGTTCACCAACCTTCTTGCCCAAAGCAAATTGAAGAAGCTCCTATGATTCACCTTTGTTCTCTCCCTTCTTGGAAACATAACATTTGTTTAATCCTTGTAATTAACTAGACATATGAGCTTTTTGTATATGAGGGGGAGGGAGTGATAGGCAGAATAATAACTCCCCAAAGATGTCTTTGCCCTAATCCCTGGAACCTATGAATATGTCAGGTGATATGGAGGAAGAGAATTAAGGTCGCAGATGAAATTAAAGTTGCTCATCAGTTGGCCTTAACATAGATTATGCTGGGTTATCCAGGTGAGCCCAGTATAACCACAAGGCTCATTGTAAGAGAAAGAGCATGCAGAAGAATCAGAGTCCAAGTGATGCAATATGAGAAAGATGTTTCATTCGGCAAAATGGTGGCTTTGAAGATGCGAGGGGCAGGAGTCAAGAAATGTGGGTGACCTCTCAAAGTTGGAAAAGGCAGAAAAGTGCATTTGCCCCCTAGATGCTTGGAAAGGAAAGCAGCTTTGCCAACACCTTGGTTTCAGCCCACTGAGAGCCATTTCAGACTTCTGACCTCAGACTGCAAGGTAATACATTTTATTGTTGGGACTTCCCGATGGTCCAGTGGCTAAGATTCTACATTCCTAATGCACGGGGCTGGGTCTGATCCCTGGTCAGGGAATTAGATCCCACATACCTCAGTGAAGGTTGAAGATCCCACACGGCACAACTAAAGATTCCACATGCCACAACTAAGACCCGGCACAGCCAAATAAATAATAAATTTAAATAAATAATTTTTTGTTGTAAGTTACTAGGTTTGTGTTACAGCAGCCATGGGAAACTAGAATGGTAAGGTGAGGGAGATTGGAGAGGGCTAGATTGGTAGGAATTCCCTTCCATGTTCCTGATGCAGTTACCCTATGGGGGATTGTTGAGGAAGTGCAGATCTGGGCTACGTCAGCGACACGAAGAGAAGGTGATGTACTGTTACAAGCCCCTGACACATGTCAAAAGGCCTGACAGGACCCCCTCGCCAGCTTTCCTAGAGTGTGACTGTTAGGGGAAACACTGACTGAGACAGCCCACCCTGGCCAGGCACCGCAAGAACCATGTGCGTGAATTATTTTAGGATAGGAGATCTTGGTAAGGAATATGGAACTACCAAGCCACCACCAACTGGAAGAGCTGGTCAAAAAGAGAGAAAGGTTAAAAGGAGAGAGGAGATGCCAGTCCATATGTCCTACCAACCTCCCAGAATCCTCTTTGCTGACATCCACCTTGGCTGAGTGATGTGGCGCCACCAGGAAGGACCCTGAGTCAGGGTGATTGGCCAGAGACAGCCCAGAAACTAAGCCCATCACCATAAAACCCGAGGCTGCGAGCCTTGTGGCAGAGCAGTCCTGGGTTCCCTTAGCCTCCTTCTCGCCTTAGCCTCCTGGTGCCCCTTTCCAGCAGTCTCTTGTCTCCTCCGACAATTCATTTCTGAGTGTCAGACAAGAGCCCGTTCTTGGGCCCTGGAAGGAGTCTCCATTCCTGCAGCATGACTGTCTCAGACTCTGATTGCAGGAGAATCTGCATGGTGCCAGGCTGGGAATGGCTGCATCCTGACTGTCTGCAAAGTGTAGGGACACGTGGGATCCTCCTCTCACAAGTCCAGAGCCAGATCGGGAGGAGGCGTGGCCTTGCCAGCCACTCTGACCTAATGCAACCTTCAGCCCTCTGTGGTGTCTGATTTCTCTGGCAAACCCCTTGAGGCTTCACTGTGTCTGCGGCTCTCCCTTGTGGTTCTTCCAGTGCCCTCCCAGGCCTAATGAGACATCCTGGGGCACCTGTCATGACTGGCCTATGTGCTCCTTACCCCTCCCCCTGCCCTGGGAGGATTTGAAGAAGCGGCTGAACCTGCAGATATTCCAGGCATGCCTGCATGCGTCACTTTTCCCGACAGCTTTCGCCTTCATCTTCTCAAATGTCTCTTTGACACTGGCTCCCAGCCTCCTGGCTGGGAATTCATGAGATCAGTGCTGCCAGAATTGAAACTTGTCAGGGATGGCTTTGCCTGCCTGGCCTCAGAGCATCTAAGAAGAAACAGGAGGGGAAGGGCTGGTGGGGCCGGGGAGCTCTGAGTCTGCGTGGCCCAGCAGAGCCAGGAGGGCTAGAACCACTGCGATTGGACTTGTGTTGGCACCTTCTCACTGTTGGTGGAAACCTAGGTCTTCCTGTGGGTCTGTTCTGGAAATTCCACATGATCTGGTGAAGTGTGTGGGCTCTGAATCCCAAGCCTTATTCTTCCGCTCTCTGGCTTTGTGAACTTGAACTTGCACAACTGTTAAGCTTTTCTGAGCTTCAGTTTCCCCATGTGTGTAAATACAAAAGCGCAAGCTAACAGGTGGCACTACGGGTATGAAGCTCCCTGCCAGCGGAAGAGATGTAAGAGGCACGGGTTTGACCCCTGTGGAGGGAAGATCCTCTGGAGGAGGGCATGGTAACCTACTCCAGTCTTCTTGCCTGGAGAGTCCTGTGGACAGAGGAGCCCGGGGGGGCTATGGTCCATAGGGTTGTGAAGAGTTAGACACAACTGAAGTGTTTTAGCACACTCGCAAGTGAACAATAAGCATTAGCAGTAATCATAAAAACAACTGCTATTATTTCTGATACTATCAGTTGAATCCTTCATCTTTGAGAGTCATGAATCCCAAAGTATTCTCAAGTAACCTTCCTCAAATATTCTGGGCCCTCCATTCCTAGTTCTCTTTGTCTGTCTGACAATTTTATTGAAGTATAATTGACTTAAAGTGTATACTATGATATATTTTGACAAAAGTACATAGTCAGGAAACCATCACTACAATCAACATGATGAAAATATTCACTGTGCCCTAAAGTTCTCCTTGGTAATTCTTCTCCACAATCACTGATTTGTTTTCTATCCCTATAGATTAGTTTGTTTTTGTAGCATTTTATGTAAATAGAATCATACAGTGTGTACTTTTTTTTTTTTTTTGGTCTGGCTTACTTCACTTTGCAACCCCATTCTTTCGAGATTCATCCATGTTGTTGTATGTACCAAAGTTTATTGTTTTTTATATTGCTGAGAACTATCCTATTGCACAAGATATATTGTATTTATTTGGCCATTCACCTGTTGATGAACATTTGGGTTGTTTCCAGTTTGGGGGTAGTTTGAATAAAGTTGCTAGGAACAACATTCATATGTAAGTCTTTGTATGAACATATGATTTTACTTATTTTGATTAAATATATAGGAGTGAAATGGCTAGGTCACATGGTAGGTATAAATTTAATGTTTTGAGAAACTGCCAGACTTTTTTTCAAAGTGATTGTGTGATTTACATTCCAACTAGCAGTGTATGAGACTTTCAATTGTTTTACTTCCTCACTTAATGCTTGGTTTGATCTGTCTAATTTTAAACATTCCAATGAGATATAGTGGTTTTAATTATAATTTCCTAGATAATTAATGATTAATGATGTCAAGCATGTTTTCTTGCATCCCCTGTATGTATTTAGTGAAATGTATCTTCAAATCTTTTGCCTGTCTTAATAATTACACATACATCACAGAGTCTTGACAGTTCTTTGTATACTGTAGACACAAAGCCTTTCTGATTTGCTTCTTTGAAAATATTGTCTCTGAGACTGTGATTTATTTTTTTTCTCTCTCTAAAAAATATCTATTAAAGAACAGAAGTCCTTAGTTTTGATAATGTCCAATTAAGTGCTCTTTTCAAGTTATCTTTTTACTGTGTTATCCTCCTCTCAAGACCAGTGAGCTCCAAAGTATAATGAATGTAACCTAGGAATGAGCAACAAGGTCTTTTGAGAAACAAAAATATTACTGTCTCCATTTATATTTGTTCTTCATTTCTAATTTTTATGTTTAAGTATTCATATAATTGAGATAATATCTTTGTACAATAATATATTATGTATAAATGCATGTATATGCAGAAGAGTAGAGTTCATGCAGAAACTTTTTTCCTGCTGGTGGGAATCTGTGGTTTGCCATGCTTGAAGACCATTGTTCTGAAGCTTTGCAAGGACAGGGAATATGCCTTTTTATCCATAGCATATGGCAAAATTTGGGGCATAGATGCTCTGTTGATCTTAAATGAAAGTAAAATTTTAGCAAACTCTTACCCACATTTATGAAGGTAGTTGTGAAGTGATTAAAAATTTAGATTCAGGTGGAAAATTCTTTTTTGTTTACTAAACTTGACAAGCTGGTTTTAGAAAAGGCAGAGGAACCAGAGATCAAATTGCCAACTTCCTCTGGATCATGGAAAAAGCAAGAGAGTTCCAGAAAATCATCTATTTCTGCTTTATTGACTATGCCAAAGCCTTTGACTGTGTGGATCACAATAAACTGTGTAAAATCCTGAAATAGATGAGGATACCAGACCACCTGACCTACCTCTTGAGAAATCTGTATGCAGGTCAGGAAGCAACAGTTAGAACTGGACATGGAACAACAGACAGGTTCCAAATAGGAAAAGGAGTACGTCAAGGCTGTATATTGTCACCCTGCTTATTTAACTTCTATTCAGAGTACATCATGAGAAACGCTGGGCTGGAAGAAACACAAGCTGGAATCAAGATTGCCAGGAGAAATATCAATCACCTCAGGTATACAGATGACACCACCCTTATGGCAGAAAGTGATGAGGAGCTAAAAAGCCTCTTGATGAAAGTGAAAGAGGAGAGTGAAAAAGTTGGCTTAAAGCTCAACATTCAGAAAACGAAGATCATGGCATCCAGTCCCATCACTTCATGGGAAATAGATGGGGAAACAGTGGAAACAGTGTCAGACTTTATTTTTGGGGCTCTAAAATCACTGCAAATGGTGACTGCACCCATGAAATTAGGAGACGCTTACTCCTTGGAAGAAAAGTTATGACCAACCTAGATAGCATAGACATTACTTTGCAGACTAAGGTCCGTCTAGTCAAGGCTATGGTTTTTCCTGTGGTCATGTATGGATGTGAGAGCTGGACTGTGAAGAAGGCTGAGCGGGGAAGAATTGATGCTTTTGAACTGTGGTGTTGGAGAAGACTCTTGAGAGTCCCTTGGACTGCAAGAAGATCCAACCAGTCCATTCTGAAGATCAACCCTGGGATTTCTTTGAAAGGAATGATGCTAAAGCTGAAACTCCAGTACTTGGCCACCTCATGCGAAGAGTTGACTTATTGGAAAATAATCTGATGCTGAGAGGGATTGGGGGCAGGAGGAGAAGGGGACGACCGAGGATGAGATGGCTGGATGGCATCACGGACACGATGGACGTGAGTCTGAGTGAACTCCGGGAGCTGGTGATGAACAGGGAGGCTTTGCCGTGCTGCCATTCATGGGGTCGCAAAGAGTCGGACACGACTGAGTGACTGAACTGAACTGATGATCTTTGATACTTGCTTTATTTATAGATGAAATAATGAAACAGAAAGGAGGTTCAGACTCAGGTGGTGAAGAATGAAGCCCAGAATCTAAATTTTAATAAGCTCTCAAGATTTTTCTTGATGGGTCATTCTAGGGAAACTTTGAGTTCTGTTGATTTGTTTCCTGATTCAAAAGTACTTGTATGTGTTGCGTTGAGACCAGTTACCCCCCGAATCTCTGAGTATTCAGTTTCCTCACTTTTAGAATGAGAGAGGGTCAAGTGCAAGGATTTCTATAAAGATCACATGAGATAAAGTAGATTTAAATACTTTATATTGTAAGTGCTAAGTCTCTTCAATTGTGTCCAGCTCTTTGCAACCTTATGGACCATAGCCCACCAGGCTCCTCTGTCCATGGGATTCTCCAGGCAAGAATACTAGAGTAGGTTTCTATGTCTCCTAGAGGAGATCTTCCCAATCCAGTGATTGAACCCATGTCTCTTAAGTCTCCTGCATTAGCAGGTGGATTGTTTACCACCAGCACCACCTAGAAAACCCTTAAATTATATTGGGTTGGCCAAGGAGTTTATTTAAGTTTTTCTATAAGATACTATGGATAAATAAAACAGTGAATGAACTTCTTGTTCTCTTGGCTTCAAGCCTTTCATCTAAAACTATGACAGATAAATACATAGTTATTAGGATACATTTATAACTAAATATGTGCTTCGCATGTGTCACTGTGGTAAAGAATCTGCATGCCAATGCAGGAGACACAAGAGATATGGGTTTGATCTCTGGTTTAGAGAGATCCCCTGGAGAAGGAAATGGCAACACACTCCAGTATTCTTGTCTAGAGAATTCCATGGAAAGAGGAGTTTGGTGGGCTAGTCTATGACATTGCAAAGAGCTGAATATAACTGAATGCACACACACACATAACTAAATATATAAATTTTTATATAGTACAGATTATTAGTGATGACCTTCTCTCTGCATTTCTCAAGAGAGAAATCTACTCTTTATTTGGATAAGACTTGGGACAGGCACCAAGAACACCAGCCCACACTGCTGTGAGAGATCCTCCTTGATCATACATGACAAGGGCTTTGACCAAGTAAGGGATTCAACATGGTTTGTTACTTAGTTTGGAAACCAGTTTCTATTTTAGCTTAGTGAGTCCAGTGCAGCTGCTATTAATTAACCAATGGATGAATGGTAATATTTAACAACAGTAATAGTATAAGAACCCAATATATGGTATTCTTCTTTGGGGGAAAAAAATGTACATACACAGACAAGCCTTCAGACAACTTTTTATTTATGTATTTAATTTAAAAAATTTATTGGCATATAATTGCTTGACAATGTTGTGTTAGTTTCTACCATATGGAAAAATAAATCAGCTATATGTATACATATATCCTCTCTCTTGGATTTCCTTCCCATTTACGTCACCACAGAGCACTGAGCAGAGCTCTTTGTGCTATAGGGTAGCACAGACAACTTTTGTTAGACTGGTGTAAGGATATCTGACCTCTGTCATCAGAAGAATGTGATTAGAAGTTTAGGTTGTCAAAAACTCTAGGGATGTAATGAGGGAGAAAAAAATTAACTCACAGAAATGACAAAATTTTATTTTTAAACATTTTTCTTCAGGTCATTATCTCAGGGAAATTTCAAAAGTATTCCTTGAGATCAGGGAGAGATGTAAGACTATTTTAAATGCACATTCTCATTGTTTTGTTTTGTTTTGTTTTGTTTTTCCAAGAGAGGACCAGTTAATCCTCCCTCAGAGACCTACTCACAGTCTGTTAAACTTTTAAAGAAGTTTTCATGGGGCTTTAGAGTCTGGTGCACTCAGAGGGACCCTTTCATGAAAGCTGTTTATGATCTGAATTGATAACAGTGACGTGTGCAGCCCAGCATTTTGAAACTCTGTCCCCAAGTGGAAGAAGAAGATGCACAAATTTCAAGATTTCTGTGTTTTTGTTTTTCAATCTGTGTCTTTATTTACATAAACTTTGAGTACATCATTGCACTCCATGTTATATTTTTTACTTCAATGCCTAAGACTGATGGTTCTGTACTATTTACATCTTTCTGATCTACATTTTCAGGAGTTTATTCCTAGGGCACTTTCACAGTAATTCAGATGGGAAGACGTAGCAAGTGATCCCCTCTTCCTTATGTGATTAAGGAACCTGAAGCCCTCAAAAGGAGTTTCTCCTATTACTGAACTGAAGTTGGGTCTGCTTGTCTGCTGTGCAGCAAAGCTCGTCTTCTGACCCTGGGTTGTGGTGGGGGAAAGTACAGCATTTATTGCAGGGTGGCAAGCAAGGAGAATGGGCAGCTCATGCTCAAAAGACCCCAAACTCCTCGATGGGTTTCAGGGAAGGGGATTTTTAAAGGTAAGATCTGGAGGTGAGGGATGCAGCTCGTGGCCTTTCTTCTGGTTAGTTGTTGGCGAGGTAACAGGGTAATGTTTCAGGAATCTTAATCAGTCTCCTGGTTCCAGCCAGTCTGGGGACTCCATGCCTGTGGTCAGATGGGTAGTCACTGTCTTCCACCTGGGTGTGGGGATCTTTGGTTCTTCAAAACAACTCAAAGATTCACATCAGATTGTTATGTGTATGCCCTGAGGAGGAACTAGGACTCTGTTTTATCCCTGAACTATTTTTTAAGATGTTATTACTTTTTTTTCTTTATTTGCTTTTCCTTTGTTTCTGTGTTCTCTCACTTCCCTGATTAGTAACTGCTTGAGTCTGCTGTTTGGGATTCAGGAAAGGCCAAGGAAACAAGAGACTTTCTCTACAAACAAGAGACAGGGACATAATGGGGCTTTTGTACTTAGGAATGTGCCATGAGGTCCTGTCTGGTTTCACTCCTTGCTTAATACCAGAGTTTAATGTCTACAGCCAGGACCAAAAGCTGGTTGTCTTAATCCTCACAGACATGGTTGTGGTTGGAGACATGGTTTGTAGTGGAGACAAGAGGACCTTTGGAGTAGATGTCCTCCTGAGGCCCAGCCTGGAGGTCATTTCCTGCTTCTCCTTCCCTGTCCCTGCCAGAGACTCAGTCAGTCAACCCTCCCCTTGTACACTGGCATTGAGATGAGGCCTGTGAGCCCTGCTTCTCCCTGCCACTCAGTAAAGGTGATCCAGGCCCTTCTTCCTTGTTCTTGAGGGGGCTC
Organism: Madoqua kirkii; assembly: GCA_006408675.1. Lineage (NCBI taxonomy): Eukaryota > Metazoa > Chordata > Mammalia > Artiodactyla > Bovidae > Madoqua > Madoqua kirkii. The sequence goes on along the minus strand of SJYC01125115.1, from coordinate 12,085 downwards.
TGACCCATAGGTTGTAGTTAGAAAGTTTAGGAGCACTAAAGGTTGACTGTATCTGCTTCTGTTTTACCCTACTCACAACTCCAGGTTTGAGTCAGTGCCTTCTCCTGGATTATCACTCCACATGACTGGCATCTCCAGCAAGCTATGGGGCCCAAGGGAATGCCCATGCCCTTCTTCCTGCCCCACAGAGTCTCTGCCATCTCTGACCCTCCCACAGAGAACACCTTGACAGGTGGGGAAAGTAAATTGTAGCTAAGACTTCTCTCCTTTAAATGAAATGATGCCCACTTAAAGCTCCCCAAGGGCCAGTTGTCCTTCCCTCAAGGAAGAAGTAGGTTTATGGCATTTTAATTTTTTTTTTCAAGGAATAATTTTGCTTCATTTAAACAACAGAGGGAGTTGGAGACTTTGCCAGTTTGGTCACAATGTTTGAAAGGTATATTAGAAACAGTTTTAGCTCTGGGCAGAAAACATGTTTTGACAGTTCAGAACTGAGTCAAGCCTACATTTGGGTACACACTGAACCTTTAACTCAAAAAAAAAAAAAATAGATTCACTTTTCAGTGGCGAAATGTGGAATTATTCCAATTTCTCTTTCTTCTCACCTTTGTGTTTATAAAATGAAAAGCTGTAACTTTAGGGCCCCATAATAAATAATTAACCTCAGACTATTCAGAAATGTTGTTATATTCCAAATAGATCTAGTGATGCCTTTGAGGGTAAATGTTGAATTTTAATTCACTGTAGGGTAAAAAATGGGTTCTGTTGATCATTAATCTTAAGAGAAAGTGTACATGTGTAAAGAACATGAGATTTGGAGTCAAGGCAAGGATTTTGGCCCTGGCTTTGCCCCCTCCTACTAGCCCTGTCCCTCTGGGCAAACTCAGTTTTACTTCCTGGGTCTTAATGATGTCAACTGGGAACATTAATGTTGATTTCAAAGACTTGTGAAGAGCTAATAACATAATATATGTGGGTTGTATAAACTGTAAAACATTATAAAAATATTAGTTAATATTTAGCATTTGCCATCCCCAAAGCAGGAACAACTTGTGGTATGAAAGTCCATATTCTGAGTTTGACACTTCTCTCATCCTCAGTGAACTAAGGTTATTGAGAAAAATTACATATCATGCCAATTCATTTCAATTCATTAATCATTGATTATTAATATATATAATTAATATTTTATGTCAACATATACAGTTGTGATAGCCATCTGTATTTGAGGATGACAAACTCAGAGTATTAGAGCTGCAGAGTCTTGCAGATTCTTTATTCAGAGTCACCCTTTATGGATGTGCAAATTGAGGCCCAGAGAGGGTAACCAGTTGCTTGGAGTCACCAGTTTCTTACTGACTGAACGAAGGCACCAGTTATCAGGACACTGCTATTCTGCCTCACAGCTCACTAGACCTGTGTCCACTCTGGGTTTAGAAAGGGGAAGAGGACAGCTGAGGTAGGTGTGAGTGTAGGATTGTACTCCTTTGGGAGAAATCCTACACTTCTCAGGTTCCCTGGCACCCCCTGCCACACTTGCCTGTGTCTCATTCTTGCACTCTCTCTAGGGTTTTCCAAGATGGTACTTTGTGCCATAAAAAGAGAGCTCTGCCCCCAGTTGGCTGCCAGTGTTAAGGACAAACTTCTTAAGCTACACATGCTGAAGCCCAGGATTCTCACCTGTGCTTTTCCACAAGGTTTAAATGCGGTCATTTATAAAGAGCATATGGGGTCATATCTGATAATGGTAGAGTCCAACATTGGTTATTTGATGGAATGTTTCTACCTGGTCTAAGTCTCCCTTGGAGAAACCACTTGCCTTTAAAATAAAGGAGGTTTCTGTTTGCTTGCTTTTGTAACTAAAAGTGAAAATGTTAAATATTCTCAGAGGTTAATGGAGGGAAAGACCTTAGAGTTTTTCTTCTTAAATTCTTCATACACAACGGGTCACGTTCATGCTGACCAAGTCAGAGAGAGGGACAGGCAGCCGGCCTCCAGCTGACCTGCGGAGGCTACTCCAGCTCTTGAGGTAATCAGGAAGAGCCTCTGACTCTGCTTCTGATTGAGGGAAATTTTCCACTGGTCGGTGGAGCATTTTAGCAGGCAGGTGAGTTCCTTAAGTGCTTGCTGACAATACGCTGATAACAGACAAGGTCATCATTGATTGAAAAGGTCTCTGAGACAGAATTTCTGAAAGGTGTCCCCAAACATCCTGTTTTTATGGCTAATGGGCCCTACTCAGGATTTCTCCCAAATGACTGATGGCCTTCACTAGTGCCTGTCTCTCTCTATTCAGATGCTGATAGAAAGAAAGGAAATGTCTTGGAGCCGGACGTGGCCACTAATGCGATGTGACTTTGTTCTTTTTTTTTAGGGTTTTCCAAGATGGTACTTTGTGCCATAAAAAGAGAGCTCTGCCCCCAGTTGGCTGCCAGTGTTAAGGACAAACTTCTTAAGCTACACATGCTGAAGCCCAGGATTCTCACCTGTGCTTTTCCACAAGGTTTAAATGCGGTCATTTATAAAGAGCATATGGGGTCATATCTGATAATGGTAGAGTCCAACATTGGTTATTTGATGGAATGTTTCTACCTGGTCTAAGTCTCCCTTGGAGAAACCACTTGCCTTTAAAATAAAGGAGGTTTCTGTTTGCTTGCTTTTGTAACTAAAAGTGAAAATGTTAAATATTCTCAGAGGTTAATGGAGGGAAAGACCTTAGAGTTTTTCTTCTTAAATTCTTCATACACAACGGGTCACGTTCATGCTGACCAAGTCAGAGAGAGGGACAGGCAGCCGGCCTCCAGCTGACCTGCGGAGGCTACTCCAGCTCTTGAGGTAATCAGGAAGAGCCTCTGACTCTGCTTCTGATTGAGGGAAATTTTCCACTGGTCGGTGGAGCATTTTAGCAGGCAGGTGAGTTCCTTAAGTGCTTGCTGACAATACGCTGATAACAGACAAGGTCATCATTGATTGAAAAGGTCTCTGAGACAGAATTTCTGAAAGGTGTCCCCAAACATCCTGTTTTTATGGCTAATGGGCCCTACTCAGGATTTCTCCCAAATGACTGATGGCCTTCACTAGTGCCTGTCTCTCTCTATTCAGATGCTGATAGAAAGAAAGGAAATGTCTTGGAGCCGGACGTGGCCACTAATGCGATGTGACTTTGTTCTTTTTTTTTTAAAAGGAGAAAAATGCTGTGGAAAACAGGCCCAGCTTTTGGAGGGTTTGACTGTTAGGTCAGATTCTTATAAGTTGCAAGATCAATCATAGTTTAGGCCTGTTATTTGATATCTCTGAGATTCATTTTCCTTTCTTCTTAAATTAGGGTAATTAGACAGTTTGGGGTAATAGGCAGGATATGGGCCTTAGCCTTGAGTAAGACTGGTTCAAATCCTCCCAAAACCCGTACAGCTGCAGTTTGAAGCAGGCAACTCAGCTTGATGAGTCATTGTTTCTGCTCAGTTGCTAAGTCGTGTCTGACTCTTTGCAACCCCATGAACTGCAGCATGCCAGGTTTCTCTGTCCTTCACTATCTCCCAGAGTTTGCTCACACTCATGTCCATTGAGTCAGTGATGCCATCCAACCATTCATCCTCTGTCACACCCTTTTCCTCTTGCCTTCAATCTTTCCCAGCATCAGAATCTTTTCTGATGAACTGGCTGTTTGCATCAGATGGCCAAAATATTGGAACCTCAGCTTCAGCATCAGTGTTTCCAAAGAGTCATTGTTTATTCGTAACAATTCATCCCAGTATTATTTGGGAGGATCAAAAGAGATCATGTAAGTTAAATGGCACTAAATCAATGCATTGATAGCTATCAGTTTTCCCTGCATTTTATAGTGATATAACAGATTGACAAAATAAGTGGTGAGTAGGAGTATAGCACACAATGGTAAGTAGAGAGTACTATTTTGATAAATTACTATCTTTTCAGAAAATAGGGAAAACAAAAGTTTCTATTCTTAGTGTAACCAGATGCTTTACCAGAGGGTTTCCCTGGAGGTGATCAGAGTTTCATTTTTCTTTCTTCAGCAACAGAGTGCTTTTCTTCTTTGTACAAGCCAGAGTGGAGAGTCACCTTGAAGTTCCTTCTTAGAATAGCAAACCATCTTTGCATCATTTAGTTAGGGCCTCTGACAAACTTGGGTGGAGAAAAAGTATTTTTACTTGTCCAGGAATGTGGTTTAACAGGGCTTCCCAGGTGACTTAGTGGTAAAGAATCCACCTGCCAATGTAGGAGACACAGGAGACTTGAGTTCGATTCCTGGTCTGGGAAGATCCCCTGGAGAAAGAAGTGGTAACCCACTCCACTATTCTTGCCTTGGGAATCCCATGAACAAAGGAGCCTGGCGGACTATAGCCCGTGGGGTCACAAAGAGTCAGAAACATCTTAGTGGCTAAATAACAACAACAAGTAGAAGGTTTAATGAGGTTCTTATTTTTCAGAAAATCTGAAAAGGTTGACCCGTTGTTTTTGAAAAGTTGATTAAGTGGGACAAGAATGAAGAGACATAATAATTCTAGATTATTGCTATGAAGCTTCTGGACTGCTTTCCTTCTGAGACATGCACGCTAAGATTGAAAGTGCTATCCACTGGGGACCACATTCAGAAAAGTGGAGTCATACTCCTGTGATGACCCTGAGCTTCAACAAGCAGAAATTATCATTGCTATGGTGGATGAGCATCACCAATCTGATTGTGTAGGTAAACCTCAGTAAAGAGATAGTGTGACCCAAGAGCTCTATAATAGTAACAGTCTAATTGGAGTCCAGTTTACTCCACGTGTGGCATTGACAGAGGGTTTAGCTCTTTGGGTCAAGCATGAAACCGAGGTTCTTGAAGAATTCAAGGACAGGGTACACATACTAAGATTTAGAGCAGAGTGTTAGATTTCTTGCTAGTAAGGAAATGGGATTCCAGTGATTTTCAGGTAAAAATAAAAATATGACTTTATTTATATTCTCATTTTGTGGAGAATCCTACATTGGGCTTCCCAGGTAGCACAGTGGTAAAGAATCTTCCTGCCAGTAAGGGAGAGACAGAAGATGCAAGATCAATCCCTGGGTTGGGAAGATCCCCTGGAGAAGGAAATGGCAACTCACTCCAATATTCTTGCCTGGAAAATCCCATGGACAGAGGAGCCTGGTGGGCTACAGTTATAGAGTCACAAAGAGTCAGACACCACTGAGCGACTGAGCACTATATTGGTTACATTAGACACTGTTCTTTTCTGTTTGGTTTAAACTATCTAATTTCCAGTATGCTTTCTTATCCTCCATCCAAACTTTGAAAATTATGCGCTGCCTAGCAAATGGACCAGTTACCTCATGCTGTGTTAGGAAAGCCTGACAAGCAGAGTGTCCCTACAGAGCAGAGGTGGGAGGGCTATGAGGGAGACAGGTGTTTATTTTGAAGACTGTTGCATGTGAGTTACTATCATTAGGAAGAGGCAAAACGAGAAAAAGACTAAATTCATTTCCTTTGACATTGATCTGACCTTCAGTTGGGTATCCTGAGCACAATTTTCTAAGCAATATGGTGTTTATTATATTAAACAAATTGCTAAAAAATAATACTTTTCTCTGTAGCTGAGACTGATTGTCCTTTCATTCTCTTTGCAATTGTGGTACTTCATTTTAAAAATTATGAAAAAAGCTAAGCATACCCTGAAATCAGAGAATTCTCAGTTTATTTTTATTATACTTTGAATTTGATTAATTCACTTCCAAGTTGCCTTACTAAATGTTTGAACTTGTAAATGGAGAAAATTTTCACATTCAGAAAAAAATGAATATTTTACCAGTTCTATAGTACTTTTTTGCTTGAGTTGGTCAGGAGTAACTTGCTGCAAAAATTTTAAGTAAATCTTTCAAGTGATAAGTAGAGTTTTGCTTGCCAGTTCTCTCCAGAAATTAAATAAATTAAAGTGAAGTAAATAGGTGAAGAATAGACATGAAGTAAAAGAAGATTTTTCCCAATATAGATGCTTTGGATTTCAGGATTTGGTACATACTGACCTGTGCATAGGACTCTTGAATCAGAATACAAACACGAGTTTTCTATTTTAACCATAATTTTGTGTGATTAACTCTTTTTCAAGTCATAACTAGGTTATTTGATGAGGAGGATTTTTTTTAAATAGACTTTACTTTTTAAAGCAGTTTTCAGTTCAGAGCAAAATTGAGTAAAAGGTACAGAGATTTCTCATATACTTACTGTCCCTGCAGAGTCACAGCCCCCTCTATCATCAGCATCCATGTTGATGAAAATACATGATGTGTCACAGTCATCCAAATTCCCCAGTTCACATTAGGGTTCACTGTTGCTTTTGTACATTCTGTGGGTTAGATAAATATATAACAACATATGTTCACCAGGGCTTCCCTAGCGGTGCAGAGGTTAAAGCATCTGCCTGCAATGTGGGAGACCTGGGTTCTATCCCTGGGTCAAGAAGATCCTGGAGAAGGAAATGGCAGCCCACTTCAGTATTCTCACCTGGAAAATCCCATGGACGGAGGAGGAGCTTGGTGGGCTATAGTCCACGGGTCACAAAGAGCCGGACATGACTGAGCGACTTCACTTTCACTTTCACTTTTATGTTCACCACTATAATATCATACAAAGTAGTTTCACTGCCCTAAATTGTCCTTAATGTTCTTCCTGTACATTCCTCTCTCCCCTCGACCTATGACAATCTCTGATCCTTTTATTATCTCTGTAGTTTTGTTTTCTAGGATGTCCTATAGTTGGCATGATAGAGTATCTTTTTTAGACTGGCTTATTTTGCTTAGTAATATATATCTAAGTTTCTTCCATGTTTTTTTCATAGTTTGATTGCTCATTTCTTTTTAGAAATAATGCTTCATTCAAAAAATACTTCATTATCTGGGTGTACCACAGTTTATCCATTAGACTACTGAAGAGCATCTTGGTTGCTTCCAGGTTTTGGCAGTTATGAATAAAGCTACTGTAAACATAATCAATTTGGGTAAATATCAAGGAGAGCAACTGTTGGATTGCACAGTAAGAGAATGTTTAATTTTGTAGAAAACTGTACAACTGTCTTCAAAGTAGCTGTACCATTTTGCATTTTCATGAATAATAAAATAGATTTCCTGATGCTCCATGTCTTTGCCCACATTTGATGTCAGCATTTTGGATTTTGGCTATTTTAATAGGTACATAGTAATATCTTATTGTTTTAATTTGCACTTCCCTGATAACAGTTGATGTGTGGCATCTTTTTGTAGGCTTATTTGTCATCTGTATGTCTTTTTGGTGAGGCATTTGTTAAGAGCTTTGGACCTTTTTTAATTGGGCTATTTGCTTTCATATTGTTGAGTTTTATGAATTATTTGTATACCATGCAGAACAATCTTTTATCAGGTATCTTTTGGAAATATTTTCACACTGTCATTTGTCTTCTCATGCTTTTGACAGTACTTTTGCATTTCAGAAGATTTTAATTTCAGTGAGTGAGTGAGTGAGTGAAGTCGCTCGGTCGTGTCCAACTCTTTGCGACCCCGAGGACTAGGACTACCAGGCTCCTCCGTTCATGGGATTCTCCAGGCAAGAATACTGGAGTGGGTTACCATTTCCTTCTCCAAGGGATCGTCCTGACCCAGGGATCGAACCTGGGTCTCCCTCATTGGAGGCAGATGCTTTAACCTCTGAGCCACCAGGGAGTCCATATTATCAATCATTTTTTTCATGGATTTTGCCTTTTGTGTTGTATCTAAAAAGTCATTGTCCTATCCAAGGCCATCTAGATTTTCTCCAGTGTTGTATTCTATGAGTTTTATAGTTTTCTGTTTTAGTCTGTGATCAGTTTTAATTTTCACAAAAGGTTTTAAGTTTATGTTTGGATTCTTTTTTTTTTTTTTTTACACATGGATATCAGCTTGTTCCAGCACTATTTGTTGAAAACATTGCCTTTTGCTCTATTATATTGTCTCAGCTCTGTTGTCAAAGACCAGCTAACTGCATGTGTGGATATCTGTTTCTGGGCTTTCTATTCTTTTCCATTAATTTGTCTGTGTTTTCACCAAATCTATACTCTCTTGATTGTTGTAGCTTTGTAATAAAGCTTGAAGTTGCATAGTGTCAGTCCTTCAATTTTGTTCTTCAGTATTGTGTTGGCTATTATGTTTTTTATTTTGCCTTTACATATAAACTTTAAAATCAATTCAAACATCCACAAAGGAGAAAAAACCTGAGTTTTTTTTAACTGGGTTTATGTTGAATCACTAGATCAAATTAGGAAAAATAAAATCTTGAGAATATTGTCTGCCTATCCATGAAAATGGAATCTCTCTCTGTTCATTCAGTTCTTATTTGATTCTTTTAATCAGAGACTTATAAACTGAAAGTCACTCAGTCATGTCCAACTCTTTGTGACCGTATGGGCTGTACAGTCCATGGAATTCTCCAGGCCAAAATACTGGAGTGGGTAGCCATTCTCTTCTCCAGGGGATCTTCCCAACCCAGGGATTGAATCCTGGTCTCCCACATTGCAGACAGATTCTTTACCAGCTGAGCCATCAGGAAAGCCCAATATATTACAATATACATTATATATTATAATATTATAATAAAGTATTATATAATATAGTAAATATATTATAAATATAGTATAATATAAAGAAATATATAATATTATAATATAAAGCCACCAGGGAAGCCCAATATTATATAATTTCTCATTATAAATATTGTAGATATTTTGTTAGATTTCTCCAGTTCAGTCACTCAGTCCTGTCCAACTCTTAGTGACCCCATGAATCACAGCACATTAGGCCTCCCTGTCCATCACCAACTCCCAGAGTTCACTCAAACTCATGTCCATCGAGTCAGTGATGCCATATAATCTTCTCATCATCTGTCATCCCCTTCTCCTGCCCTCAGTCTTTCCCAGCCTCAGGGTCTTTTCAAATGAGTCAACCCTTTGGATCAGGTGGCCAAAGTATTTGAGTTTCAGCTTCAACATCAGTCCTTCCAATGAACACCCAGGACTGGTCTTCTTTAGGATGGACTGGTTGGATCTCCTTGCAGTCCAAGGGACTCTCAAAAGTCTTCTCCAATACCACAGTTCAAAAGCATCAATTCTTTGGCGCTCAGCTTTCTTCACAGTCCAACTCTCACATCCATACATGACCACTGGAAAAACCATAGCCTTGAATAGATGGACCTTTGTTGTTAGGTTTATATATACCTAAGTCGCTCAGTCGTGTCCGACTCTTTGTGATCCCATGAATCACAGCACATTAGGCCTCCCTGTCCATCACCAACTCCCAGAGTTCACTCAAACTCATGTCCATCGAGTCAGTGATGCCATATAATCATCTCATCATCTGTCATCCCCTTCTCCTGCCCTCAATCTTTCCCAGCCTCAGGGTCTTTTCAAATGAGTCAACCCTTTGGATCAGGTGGCCAAAGTATTTGAGTTTCAGCTTCAACATCAGTCCTTCCAATGAACACCCAGGACTGGTCTTCTTTAGGATGGACTGGTTGGATCTCCTTGCAGTCCAAGGGACTCTCAAAAGTCTTCTCCAATACCACAGTTCAAAAGCATCAATTCTTTGGCGCTCAGCTTTCTTCACAGTCCAACTCTCACATCCATACATGACCACTGGAAAAACCATAGCCTTGAATAGATGGACCTTTGTTGTTAGGTTTATATATACCTAAATATTTCATTTTTTTGATATACTAATTTAAATGGCATTGTACTTTTAACTTCAAATTCCATTTGTTCATTGTTAGTATATAGGAAAGCAGTTGACTCTCATATATTAATCTTGTATTCTGCAGCCTTTTTATAATCGCTTGTTAATTTTAGGACATTTTTTTATGATGAATCTTTTGGATTTGCTACATAGTCATATCATCTAAGGACAAAGACAGTATTATTTCTTCCTACCCCGTTCTGTGTACCTTTATTTCCTTTTCTTGTCTCACTGTATTAAGAAATTTGGTATAATGTGGAAAATTAGTGGTGAGAAGGGACATTCTTTCCTTGTTCCTGATCTTAGTGGAAACCTTCTAGTCTCTCACCATGAGGTATGATTTAGCTGTATGTTTTCTATAGATTTTCTTTATCAACTTGATGATGAGGACTTCTAATGCAATTTTTTAACCATGCTAAGTTATACAAAAGAAGAATTAATGTTCTGTTTTAAAGATATAAAGACTTTTTCTCTCATGAAAGAAGTAGGTGCTTATTATACCACTTTATAGCAATTGAAACACTTAAAAATTTTTTTAAAATCCCCATAAATCATGTCTAATTTTTGGATCCAGAATGTTTTCTACTGATATTCATGTATGTATATCTATCGTATTATACATTTACCCATTCACTCATCAGTGTCATCCATTTATCATTTTTAAAGCATCTGGTTTTCCCTCTCATCTTTATAAAAATAGGCCTGTCTTCCATTGGAATAAACTAAAGTATTTATTCTGCTATCTCTTGAGCTCTTTGAATTTGCTGCCATTTGGGGGATACTTCATTCTCTTTTCAGTTCCATGAGATGCTACCATTCTCTTCTGCCAATTGCTGCTTTAAACTGGTCACCACAAGAGTGACTTGAATTCCATGGAGCTATCAAGTTGATGGGGTGTAGGTGTCTTCCCTTCCCTTCCCTTCTGTCCTTATAGTCTCCCCAAGACTGAAAAACTGGACTACAACTGTATATATTATTGATTTTTCTACTCAGGTACTAACATGAAATAGCCTTTTTTTCCCCAGAAAGATTCGTGAATGTGTTCTTCTGAGGTTTACATGAATTTAATATTTTTCCTTAATAATAACATAGTTTACAACAAACTTTTGACTCACAATTCTCTCCCTTCCCCCAAATCCAGAGTTATTTTTTTATTTTTTTCTGGTTTATTATACATATCTCAATAATTTTTATTCCTCTATCTGTGTGCTTTGAATTTAGGAAGAATTTTGGCCATCTTTATGTTAATTCAGTATGTAATTCTCTCCATTATGATACTCATTGCTTAATGCTTTTAATTTTAGTTTTTGATATATTTTTTAATTTCTCCTTTACCAAAAGAAGCCAGGATTTTTTAGCACTTTGTTAGCACCTCAGATGTGTCTATATGATATATAGATTGAATTTATTTCCCACTGTGATTTTCCTATATCTTAAATTATTTTTTATTAGGTGACATTTAGTATGGCTTCTCAGATAAGCATCTTTAGAGTGGCTTATTTTCTTCACGTGTCTGGTGATTTTTGCTTGTCTGTTCACTTTTACAAATAGAAATCTCTGATCATATTGACAGTTAGCTTCTGTGATTGCCCTTAGCACATACATAAATCATTGTTGACTCCCTCAGCAGGTGTCTCAGGATGGGATTTCTGTTGTAATGAGGTGAAGTTCAGCACTTTTTTAGCACAGTCATGAAAAACATAGCAGATTCTTGCAGAAATAGATTTCTTCATACAAAGTAAAATTTGTCATGGTGCTACTCCCTTGGTTTGCCTCTTCTGCACTGTTAAGTAGCAGATCCTAGCTCAGGTGAGTTATTTGTATATAGTTATTAACTCAGGGAAATTATTTCAATTTAACTCTTTCTTTTTTTTTTTTTACTTTACTTTACTTTACAATACTGTATTGGTTTTCCATACATCAACTAGAATCCGCCACAGTTGTACATGTGTTCCCAATCCTGAATGCCCTTCCTACCTCCCTCCCCATACCATCTCTCTGGGTCACCTCAGTGCACCAGCCCCAAGCATCCTGTATCCTGCATCGAACCTAGACTGGCGATTCATTTCCTGTATGATATTATACATGTTTCAATGCCATTCTCCCAAATCATCCCACCCTCTCCCTCTCCCACAGAGTCCAAAAGACTCTTCTATACATCTGTCTCTTTTGCTGTCTCGCATACAAGGTTATCGTTACCATCTTTCTAAATTCTGTATATATGCATTAGTATACTGTATTGGTGTTTTTCTTTCTGGCTTACTTCACTCTGTATAATCGGCTCCAGTTTCATCCACCTCATTAGAACTGATTCAGATGTATTCTTTTTAATGGCTAATACTCCATTGTGTATATG
>SJYC01125112.1:0-23452 GCA_006408675.1 Madoqua kirkii | reverse complement strand
AAGAATTGATGCTTTTGAACTGTAGTGTTGGAAAAGACTCTTGAGAGTCCCTTGGACTGCAAGGAGATCCAACCAGTCCATTCTGAAGGAGATCAGCCCTGGGATTTCTTTGGAAGGAATGATGCTAGAGCTGAAACTCCAGTACTTTGGCCACCTCATGAGAAGAGTTGATTCACTGGAAAAGACTCTGATGCTGGGAGGGATTGGGGGCAGGAGGAAAAGGGGACGACTGAGGATGAGATGGCTGGATGGCATCACCGACTGGATGGATGTGAGTCTGAGTGAACTCTAGGAGTTGATGATGGACAGGGAGGCCTAGCGTGCTGCAATTCATGGAGTCGCCAAGAGTCAGACATGACTGAGCAACTGAACTGAACTGAAGAACAAAAATATTCTCTTAGGACTTCCCTGGTGATACACTGGATAGGAATCCACCTGTCAATGAAGGGGACATAGGTTCGATCCCTGCTCCAGGAATCCCTGCTCCACCTGCCACAGAGCAACTGAAGCCAACGTGCTGCCCCTACTGAGCCCGCTCTCTGGAGCGCTCAAGCTGCGACTACTGCTGAGCCCGTGTGCAGCGACTACTGAAGTCCGTGCACCTAGATCCTGTGCTCCGCAACAAGAGAAGCTGCCACAGTGAGAAACCCATTCACTGCTATGAAGAGTGGCTCCTGCTCACCACAGCAAGAGAAAGCCTGCATGCAGCAATGAAGATTCAGTGCAACCATAAACAACCAAATACATACACACACGATTTAAAATATATTCTCTTACATAACTACAGTACAGTTATCAACTTCATATACCTACAATTTGCATTGCTACAATACTTATCTAATCTATTGTCCATAGTCTAATTTTGTCCGTTGGTCTAATCTCCTTTATTGCATTTTCTTCTCCAGCACAGAACCTACTCTAGGGTCAAGTACTGCTTTTTGTTGTCAAATCTCTTTAGCCTCTCTTAATCTAGACCATTTCCAGAGCCTTTCTTTGATTCTTAGGACATTGACGTTTGTTAAGAACATAGTTCTGCCTATCTTTTAAACTAGAATATCCCTCATGTATTCAAATGCTCATTTTAATTAAATTATTATTATGATTTCATGATCAAAATACTGCATTGAAAATGTGGTGTTCTTTCAGAGTATCATATTTAGAATTATACAGTGGTCGCCTGTCTTTCCTGAGGTTAGCTGCTCAGTCGTGTTCAACTCTTTTGTGACCCCATGGACTGTAGTCCACCAGATTCCTCTGTCCATGGGATTCTTTTCAGCCAAGAATACTGGAGTGGATTGCCATTTCCTCTTCCAGGGGATCTTCTCAACCCAGGGATCGCACCCACATCTTCTGTGCCTCCTGTATTGCAGGCAGATTCTTTACTTGCTGAGCCATCAGAGAAGCCCCCTGTCCCTCCTAAATATTTTTAATTGTAATTACTCTACCAAAGTGTTGCCCTATTTACCCCATTACAGAATTAGTTCTTCCTCTCACACTTGCAACTTTTAAGAAGCCTGTAGATAGATACTTTAATGTCAAAACTTCCCCTAAAATCAGCATCCACTGATGATTCTTTCCTGATTCAATCTTTAAAATGATGATTACAAAATGAGATTTTTCTAACCCTAGAATCCCTCCACATTCACCAGCTGGCTCTTGACATTCTTTAGGAGACCTCCTTGGCATTCAAGAGACTTCTCCCATCCCTACAGATTTAATTATTATTTGTTTTTTTACCAGTTTTCAGTATAGGCTCACAAAGTCTTATTTTTTCCCCATGGTTTATAACATATTATTGCACTTACATATTTTGGGCAGACTGTCAAGATGTGGCCAGTGGAAACCCCTTCAAGGTGGCTTCTGTATCCTTGTGATGTGTCTTCAAGTACTTCCTCACTTTCTGGAATAACGAGATGTTCTAGGCTTATCTTGTGCCCACCCTGTCCTAATCTTGGAATGAGCCATTTCTCCAAGGAGCTAGGTATTGTGCAGTTAGTTTTAAGACTTTTGCATGATTTATTACAAAAATTATAAACTCATCACTCCTTCCTTAATCTCTGGCTTCCCAGAGGCAAGTACCTTCAGCTCTTTAGCTGATTCAACTTATCTTTGAATTGCTAAATAACATGTGTCGGCTGTTCTAAGTTTTTCACGAGCCTGGATATTTCCCATCTCCTGTGCTCTCAATTCACTTATATCATAAATTTGGCTAACCTCATAGTCAATGTTTATATGATGATGATGATGTAAGTGCTATTCATGGTTGAACTATGAATGTCCGATGATTAAGATTACTTTTCCCTTCCTGCATACGGTTTTATTTTCCCTGGAATCAATTGTCTTTACTTTTTCCATTTGCTTAGATTCCTTGTGCATCATTATTGCTAATTCAGCCCTAAGTCCTCTGCCAGTTCTCTAAATCTGCTCATGAGAGCTCCAGATGCATATTCAGTTTCACTTTCTGGAAGTACCTGTCCCTGGAACCTTCTGACCTGCTCCAGTTTGGCCTTGTGATACAGCTGTGATCTTTGTTTTCTTTACCATTATCTTAGGGAGTTCCTCCATCCATTTCTGGATCTCTTTGTCCCTGATTTCCATCTCTTTCTATATTTTTATTTACTTTGAACTTGATGTACCTAGATTGAGCTTTTTATTCTCCAGCATTTATCTTGCTTATTGTTCTCCGAGCTTCTTGGATCTGTGGTTTACAGACATTAATTTGGAGAGATTCTCTGTTGTTAGTTTCCAACATTTCTTCAGTTCCTTACTCTCTTTCTTCTCTCTCTGGTATCCCCACTATATATATGTCAAGCCTTTTGGAGTTATCCCATAGTCCTTGGATATTCTGTTCTGTTTTTTTCCCTTGTCTTTTTTCTCTTTGCTTTTCCATTTTGGAGCATTCCATTGATAGATCTTCTAGCTCAAGAATTCTTTCCTCACTTGTGGCCAATCTATTAATGAACCCGTCACGGGCTAGAGTGGACTGGATTTGAGTATTTACAGTCTCCCACATGGGATGGGAGGCTAGAGCTGCCTGGAGGAGATTTCCCTTCTGTAGATCACTTAGGCATTAGGGAAATCCCAGGTGTAATTCTTATCTTCGCTCATCTGTACGTAAGATATTTTCCCCTCTCCTTTCCTGATCAAGGGAAAAGAGAAACCAGTGCAGCTGTGACTGCAAGCCATTAGTTTTTATAAACATGTGTCTGTGGGGCCAGGGTCCTTCGTTCAACAAATGTTTCCTGTGTGCCGTCTCTGTGCCACACACGCTGACTGGCATTAGCTATCTCTGTTGATGCTTAGAGATGCTGTTTACAGCATCTTTGGGGACATGAGGCATTCCAGAGGGCAGTCTCTGAGGAAGTGGCTTGGCCTCTCTGAGCTCCCAGGAGTCTTTGGCATCCACTTTTAGGGGAGAGGACGGCTGGGAGGGGCATGCGAGTCTTTCTCGGAGACTAAGAAGCCACGGGGCTGCATCTCCACAGGAGCAGGCAGAATTGTACAAACTCAAATGAATTAGAAGTGTAAATGGAGCGGTTCGACTTGGCTTGCACAGTACAATAAAGATTTGCAAACACTCAGCTTCATATTGAATTCGAAGCAGGGTGATTAATTCATTATTCACTTCCCAGCCTGGAAGGGAAACTGTGTGTATACCCAGGGGCCAGCGTGGATGAGGACAGTCATAAATCACGCCATTACAAGCCTTGCAATGAGAAAATCAGCTGGCTGGAGGGGGACGCTCTGCAGGCAGCAACAGGGGCTGGAGAACCAGGCTGTTGAGGCGGGTCGGCCAGCTCCCTGGAGACGCCCAGTTGGCCAGTCATTCGGCCTTCCAGCCAAGATGGCCAGCCTCTCGGCCACCCGGCTTGGCGCTTCCTGACCAGACCACAAGCAAACAAACTCCACTCCACCCAGGAGTGCTTCTGTGACCTGAAGTAACCTCTTCTGAAACTGGGCAAAATGCTAGGAATAGTGTTAGGATCTGTCCAAAAGCCTTCTATGGTCCATTTGGGATAAACCACCTCCTGCTCACCCCTCTGGGCTGTTCTGGGTCCCAGGTCCTTCTGGTTCAGCCAGAGGGCCAGGCTGGTCAGCATCTCCCAGCTGGGAGCCCTGGATGCCCCAGCTGCTAACCATGAGTCACAGCCTTTGCCCAACAATCTCTGCTGCCTTCAGGGCACAGCCCTTTGAGAGACCAGAGTTTCTTCAAGAGTTGAAAGGTGCCACATGGCACAGAGCATCCCTGTTAGGTGAGTTTAGCCACTACTAGAATACAACATGGTCCATCAAGTAGACATTTTTTTCTCTTGCAAGCAAGACACCCTTAGTTTCCTCAACTGTTTCTCATACTTCAAGATTTCCAGCCCCTCCATGTCCTGACATTTTGTCATAGACTATTTCCCTTTATTTCCCCTTTATTTATTACTGTGCTATGCTTAGTCGCTTCAGTTATGTCTGACTCTTTGCAACCCCATGGACTGTAGCCCACTGGGCTATTCTGTTCATGAGATTCTCCAGGCAAGAATACTGGAGTGAGTTGCCATTTCCTTCTCCAGGAGATCTTTGCAGCCCAGGGATCAAACCCACATCTCTTATATCTCCTGCATTGGCAGGTGGGTTCTTTACCACTAGTGCCACCTGGGAAGCCGTATTTATTATTTCACTTTAAATCTCCAAACCCCCAAGTGGGATGTAGCACCTCCCATGTGTTCTTATCATGAAAATGACAATAATTAAGACTCACTATGTTTAAAAAAAATTTTTTTTGAGAAATATTGATTGATTTGTTTAGTACTTTGAGCTATGCTGGGTCTCTGTTGCCGTGTGTGACTTTCTCTAGTTGCAGCTAGCAGGTGCTTTGTAGCGGTGTAGGGGCTTCTCGTTGCAGTGACTTCTCTTGCTGCAGAACACAGCCTCTAGGGCATGTGGGCTTTGGTAGTTACAGTGCCCAGGCTTAGTTACCCAGCAGCACATATGATCTTCCTGGACCAGGGATCAAACCTATGTCCCCTGTCTTGGCAGGTGGGCTCCCAACCCCTGGACTGCCAGGGAAGTCCAGTGTGTCTTTTTTTTTAAATTATTTAGTTTTTAAATTTTTTGGCTGTGGCATTCAGCACACGGAATCTTAGTTCCCCCATCAGGGATCAAACCCACACTCCCTGCAGTGGAAGTGCTCAGTCTTAACCACTGGACTCCTAGGGAAGTTCCAAGGCTTGCTATGTCTTAATGCTTTATATGCATCATCTCACTTAACTCTCAGTGACCTGGTGGTGTAGTTATTAATTCTAGTTTACAGATGAGGCCTGTAAACTAGAGGTAAAATGGCGGGTGAAATGGCAACCCTTAGCCAGTCTGACTCCAGAGATTGTGCTTCTAACCTTGTTGATGTGCCTGCTCACTCACCCGAGTCTGGTGAGTTTATTAGATAAGACACTAGAGACATCTGTTTCAAGCCTGCCACACTTGGGGGCTTTCTTCCTCAGAGCCAAGTTGAGCTTTGAGAGCCTGGCCAAAACCCTTTCATCTCTACCAAAAGTACCATCAAAACACAAATAATAATAAAATCATTAAAGCGTTATCCACACTGCTTTCTCCTCTTCTAGAAAAGAGAGAAGGGGTCCTTATTTCTCACGTTTATCTCTCCAGGCCAGATATTATGGCTCAGGATGCAATCCGTTTACATCTTCCTTTTACCTTATTTCGTACACAAAAGAGCATGATTCTCCCTAATCTGTTTATGGCACAAAAGAGCAAGCAAACAGGTATCTTAACAAAAGGGTCTCTAACCAAGGGATACGTGGATAATGCTCATTCTCCTCAGGACTCCCAGGCAGCTATCTTAACAAAAAAGACACTGGGACTCAGCCTGCCTTGCTTAAGAACAATAGGTATAATCTATTAATACCCTCCCTTCCCCTAAGAAGGGAAACAATGTTACATGGCTAGAACCGTGGGATCCAGGCTCCAGTTGGGAATTTGACCAAGCATTGCCCGTAGCGACACTGCACATGCATTAACAATGCTTCCAGAGGATGTTTACTGAGGGACGTTCTGATTGTACTTATATGTGGGCTGTATTTGACATTAGGGTTGATGGAGGGTTGGGCTGCTGCTTATATAAGGTTCTCTCATCCTAGGAGAAGTTGGGTGACCTGGAATGGGCATCCAGGTGGGGCCTACAAGGGCCTGCTCTCCAAGCACACCAAGCCAACCTGAGAGATGGTACAAGGAGTTCAACCCCTACATTACTCTGGCAACCTCAAGTTAGAATTGCTCAAAGCCTGCCCAATGTGCTGGCCTTGCTCCAAACACACAGGAATATGGAAGCAAAACACCAGCTGGTGCCCGTCAACCATCCATTAGGATCAGCATAGGAGGCGGGTGACTAAGAGCTGTCTATTTTGGGCAAGGGCACAAAGACTGAGGACAGTTTGTAGAAAATTGTTTGTGGCTCAATCCCAGAAGCAAGGATCCACAATTACCTGAACTCAGGATGCTGTGTGCTGATGTGTGTGTTCAGATCCATCACCCAGCATGACTTTCCCAATTAGACGTTATGAAAACTAAGCTGTCACGGAGCTGAATATGCAGAGGGATGGAGCACACATCTTCTATTCAAATGAAGCGAGCTCACTAACCTGAAGGTGTGCTTGTTTGCATTCAAAATTAAAACTGCACCCAAAAAAGCATGTAAAAACTTAACAAAACTTCAAACCAAAGGTAAAAATATTCAAACTCAGTGTGCTTTTGAGTGGAAACTTACATATATACAAATATATGTATACAAATATACAGAAACAAATATAAAGAAACATAAGCTTTATTGACTATGCCAAAGCCTTTGACTGTGTGGATCACAATAAACTGTGGAAAATTCTTCAAGAGATGGGAATACCAGACCACCTGACCTGCCTCTTGAGAAACCTGTATGCAGGTCAGGAAGCAACAGTTAGAACTAGACATGGAACAACAGACTGGTTCCAAATAGGAAAAGGAGTATGTCAAGGCTGTATATTGTCACCCTGTTTATTCAACTTATATGCAGAGTACATCATGAGAAACGCTGGGCTGGAAGAAGCACAAGCTGGAATCAAGACTGCCAGGAGAAATATCAGTAACCTCAGATATGCAGATGACACCACTCTTATGGCAGAAAATGAAGAGGAACTCAAAAGCCTCTTGATAAAAGTGAAAGAGGAGAGTGAAAAAGTTGGCTTAAAGCTCAACAGTCAGAATACTAAGTTCATGGCATCTGGTCTCATCACCTCATGGCAAATAGATGGGGAAATAGTGGAAACTGTGTCAGACTTTATTTTTGGGAGCTCCAAAATCACTGCAGATGGTGATTGCAGCCATGAAATTAAAAGACGCTTACTACCTGGAAGGAAAGTTATGACCAACCTAGACATCATATTCAAAAGCAGAGACATTTCTTTGCCAACAAAGGTCCATCTAGTCAAGGCTATGGTTTTTCCAGTAGTCATGTATGGATGTGAGAGTTGGACTATAAAGTAAGCTGAGCACTAAAGAATTGATGCTTTTGATCTGTGGTATTGGAGAAGACTCTTGAGAGTCCCTTGGACTGCAAGGAGATTCAACCAGTCCATTCTAAAGGAGATCAGTCCTGGGTGTTCTTTGGAAGGACTGATGCTAAAGCTGAGACTCCAGTACTTTGGCCACCTCATACGGAGTTGACTCATTGTAAAGACTCTGCTGGAAGAAATTGGGGGCACGAGGAGAAGGGGACATCAGAGGATGAGGTGGGTAGATGGCATCACCAACTCGATGGGTGTGAGTCTGAGTAAACTCGGGAGTTGGTGATGGACAGGGAGGCCTGGTGTGCTGTGATTCATGGGGTCGCAAAGAGTCGGACATGAGTGAACGACTGAACTGAACTGCACTGAAGCAATAATTTAGTGAGGTGTTACTTTATACCTAGTAAAATGCACAAGGATTAAGAATAGACCTTGATGACTTTGTGTGTGTGTGTGTGTGTGTGTGTGTGTGTGTGTGTGTGTGTGTGAGACCTTTTGCATATATGGCCACTTCCCAGATCAAGGCATAGAATTCTTTTTTACCCCCAGAAAATTCACTTATGCTCCTTTCCAGTCAATTCCTACTCCCTGATAATAACCACACCAACTCTTCCATCATATTTTAACTTTGCCTCTTCTTGAGCTTCATATGAATGGAATCATAGCCATGCATCCTGGCTTCTTTTGTTCAATATGTTTGTGAGATTAATCCATGTTGTTGCATGATCAGTGGTTAATTCTTTTTTCTTTCTTTGTTGAGTAGTAATTCACAGTATCTGTGTAACTGGGTTTGTTTTTTTTTTTCTTGTGTGAATGGATTCTTGTGTTATTTCCAATGTTTGGTTATTATGAATAAAACAGGAATGAATTTTTTTGCTTATATGTGTTGTACAAGTCTTTTCGTGTGAAAAGATGCTGGCTTCCTCTAGGGTCTATACCTAGGTGTAGAACACTAACAGAATCTGCCAAGTGATGTATGATAAGTTTAAAGATAACTTGTAGAAATGTGAAATAAAACTAGTAGAAGTTCCAGACTTCCTGTGGTCCAATGGTTAAGAATCCGCCTGCCAATGCAGGGAACATGATCCTTGGTGCAGGAAGATGCCACATGCTGCAGAGCAAGTCAGCCTGCAGCTCCTGCAGCCCGCACACCTAGAGCCCACGCTCCACAAGTGAAGCCACTGCAATGAGAAGCCTCTGCACGGCAACAAGGGAGCAGCCCCAGCTCACCGCAGCTAGAGAAAGCTCCCGTGGCAATGAAGACCCAGAGCAGCCAAAAACAAACAAAAATTTTTTTAAAAAGTAGAAATTCCTTAAGGTTTGCTTGCAAATTCATAATAGATTTAAATATAGTACAATAGCAGGAATCACCCAACACTTAAAATGCTTTATAGAGACAGAGTGACTTTATTCTTAAGAGCCACAAATGTGCTCTTAAGATACACATTTTCAGTATCTGGAACTTGAAGCAAATTGACTTTAGGCAAATTGGTCTCAGGCAAATTGGCCCAAAGGCCCAGTGAAGATTCTTGTCAAGACAAGTCTCCCCCATTCTGTACTGGTGTAACTGAACTTATAAACAATGCAGAATTGACATTCATCCCTGGGAGATTTCATTCCAGTGGGAAGGACACATATATTTATGAGCAGAGATATATGGGATTAGGATGTTGGAACAAGTAGACACTTGGTAGAAGGAGGGAAAGGAATTTCTTGCCCTGTTCACAGAGCTCTGGGGGACTTATAATGGGCCACAAGCTGGCAGGGTGCCCAGAGAGCTAAAATGTGGCTGAGCCAGGGCAGGGGCCCGAGCTGGGAAGGTCTTGATGGAGCTCAAGTGCAGCAGTGGGGTTTGCCTGGCAATGTCGGGACTCATTTGCAAGGAGGAACTGGGGCGTCATTAAATTAATGAGGAGAATAAGGTAGAGGCTGACCCTGGGCACAGAGACATAGAGAAGTAGGTAACCAACAGAGCCCCCAGCATGAGCAGGGTGTGCAAGTTAGAATTTGTCCAAGAAGGTGAAAAAACTAAGCTTAAATCAGCCCTCAGCAGGTTTTGCCCGGTTGCTGCTATTTCAACCTTCATTTCCAAAATGTGTCAGCGGATATGACTGCAAATTTTAAAAATTTATAGTCTTTCATGTGTGTTCACTATCTCTTTTGCCTTAGTGTCTTCCACGCTTTTGATAAAATTGGCTTCTATGTCATCTTCCAAGTTATTAATAAAAAATATTAACCTGGAGAGAGCCAGAACAAAGCCCATTGGAATGCCGCCAGAGACCCCTCTCCCCCCAATCCAGGGTGACATGAATTCATTCATCAACACACTTGAAGAACAATTGTTCAACCGACTATAAATCTACCTCTCAGTCCCCGCTGACAAGTCTCCACTTTTGCACAAGAGAATCAGGAGGGATTCGCTAAAAGTCCTCACAGAAATAAGACACGAGCCTTATTACACCCTCCCAACTCACTAATCTAATAATTCATATGAAAAAAGAAATGAGGTTAGACTTGTTCTTAGTGACTTTGCACTAGTTCCTGGCAAACACTTTCTTTTGAAAGTACTCTGGAAACCACCTGTTTAATAATCCCATCAAGACTTTTGTTGGTGCTGGTGGCACTCATCAACCAGGTTGTAAATTTCACCTATCACCCCATTTAAAAATCAGGACATTTTCATTCTTTTGGCTATGCTCTCAATTTTCTAGGACATCGCAAAGATTTTACAGGTGACTATTGTGGCCATCTGGGAGCTCATTTGTCTGGACAGTTGACTTAAACTCACTTAAGCAAGCTGGGTAGTGTATTCGGCCTAAGTGAACTTCCGGGGTATAAAGGGAAAGCAACTTTATGTTGTCTCCATCTGTTCCTTAAAATTAATCCAGTGGGGGATATCCTTCTGCTGTTTGTGGTTGAAAATTCATCAGTTGCATGACTTTTCTGATTACTCATGATAATGAAAGCTCAAGAATCACTCTAAGTCACAAAGTACAGTCTCTCTTTTGATGCAGAAATATAATCCTATGTACGGAGCAGAACTGTGAGCTTTGTTTCAAATTGAATCTTCCTCATAAGCCTGGGCTGCTGCAGGCAGAAAGGTTACAGCAGGTCACACTGTGTGTTAAGCATCTTCTTTTTTAAAAATGATTAAAAAGTTTTTTTTGGCTGTGCTGGGTCATCATTGTTTTGTGGGCTTACTCTAGTTGCAGCAAGGTGGGCCTGCTCTCCGCTGCGATGCACAAGCTTCTCACTGTGGTGGCTTTTCTTGTTGTGGAGCACAGGCTCTAGGAATGCAGGCTTCAGTAATTGTGTCTCAGGGGCTCTAGAGCGAGGACTCAGTAGCTGTGGTGCACAGGCTTAGTCGTTCCGAGAATCTTCCTGGACCAGGGATAGAACCAATGTCCCCTGCATTGCCAGACTCCTAGCCACTGTACCACTGGGGAAGTCCCAGGCATCCACTTTTTTTTAACCCTTTCCTCCTACCCGAGTGTGCAAACCTGGAATTCTGACTCCTCTGGGGTGGGGTGGTGCTGAGAAGTCCTGAGAGCAGGGAAGCTATTCTCTGGTACTTTTGTAAACTAGCTTTTCACGCCCTGTGCCTGGCAGCTGTTTCAAGCCTTCTCATTCTTTATATTTTTCAGGCAGGAATCAGACCCCCCATTTCCTGCGTCTCATCCCCAGCCTCTGCTCTCTAACTGCTCTCCTTTGAAGCCTTCCTCTCTTGCTCGATGAAGGAAGA
Organism: Madoqua kirkii; assembly: GCA_006408675.1. Taxonomy (NCBI): domain Eukaryota; kingdom Metazoa; phylum Chordata; class Mammalia; order Artiodactyla; family Bovidae; genus Madoqua; species Madoqua kirkii. The sequence goes on along the minus strand of SJYC01125112.1, from coordinate 12,172 downwards.
GTACCCATAGCGCACAAACCATTCTCTCGAAAGGCCTCTTCCTCCCAAATCCTCTCCCATCTCCACCCCCTGACCCTCAATGCTCTCAGTGCGGTTTTAAGGGGCTCCAGAGAAATTCAACCAGTTCAAAGGCACTTACGCAATATTTGAACAGTGGCCTCCCATGGAATGTAACTTTTCTCTTCATGTTGCAGCCAAAGGGGAGGTGGAGTCCAATTTGCATATTTGGTTAGAATGGTTTCCTGCTCTCTGAGCTCCCATCTTGGCCTTCAGTTTCCTCCAGTCTGGTTTGATGGCATTTCTTCTTGATAGGGAGATAGATGGAAATATAAGTTAAGAACCTGTATGTTCTTTCTGAAATCTCCCTTGTTACCTGCCATCTTCCTCAAGCACAGAGATTTTCTTCCTTTTTTAAAACGTTTGCTTTTAAAAACCACAACTATCAAGTCATTCGATTAATTTATAATGAATAATAGAACAGTACATAGATCCAGATACATTCTTTTACTACTTCCTATTGGTCCAATTAAAACAGAAGAGGGGGTTGGGGAGATCAGGGGAAAGAATTCACTTACTGTGTGCTCATTGCTTTTTATTCACCTTATTAAATAATCAAAATAGCCATGGGAGGTAAATATTATCATCCCCATTATATAAATAAGGAAACTCAAGTATAGAAAAAATGAAGTAACTTGTCTAAACTCTATAACTACCTGAGTATATTTGTTTCCTATTATATCTCTGAATTCCAAATTACCGTCATAAGATAAACTACTGTGCTTGGTAAAATAACAAGTAGATCCAATTATTTTTTACCAAAAACAACAACAAAAGCTGTCTCTTTGGTGAGGGATATGAAGAAGAAAATAATAATCACCAGCTATGAATATCTAAAGAGTTGATATATTTCTTTTTAATATTTTACTTAGGAATATGCATGTAATCATTTTATAAAATTAAAATAATATGTTATATACAACTCTGAATCCTAATTCTTAAACTCATTACACTGTGAACATTTTTCATTGCCAATACAATTATTTGAAAATCATTTTTAATGGTTTCATGCTCACCCAATGTATGTACACCAGTATTTAATCTTCCCTTATTGTCAAACACTGAGGTTGTTTCCACTTTTTACCACTTTGGATAATGCTATAATGCACACCATTGTGCATAAATCTGTGTTTGAATTTCTGACAATTAGTAGAAGAGGAGTTGCTGGATCAAAGTGTACAGAGTTCTTAAAGGCTTCTGATACAACTTGCAATATTGCTTTCTAGAAAGGTTTGTAACAGATGGGTTTATCTTAATGGACAGTGTCACCATCAAACTCCATTAGTCTAAAAGACCCATTTCCACACTAGGGCCAGTCAACAAAACCAGACATTTGTGCGGGCTGGCTAGATCATTCCCTTCTCTGGACAATATCAGGCATACAGAACAAAAATGTTTTTGGCCACAGTAATCACTGTCTACAAATCAGGAATCCATTTGGAGGGAGTGGGAGCAGGGAGTACATTTGCATATCTGCATATTTGTAGTCACAGCTCTCCTTGGAAGGCTGTGCCTTCCTCTGATCCAGCCTGCGTTAGGTTCATTGCCCTTACAGCACAGCCCTGCCTTAGCTGGGTGGGCCAGAAAGCCACGGGCAGGGCAGTTCTGTTTGCTTTCAGTCACGATCTGGTCACACCTCCCTGCACATAATTCCAGGGCTCCTCTAAGGAACCAGAGCCTTGCCCAAGAATCCCCAGCAACACATCTTGATAAACACATCTTGAGGTGGGTTTGTTTTGCATCTATCACAGGTTTAATTGCCCAGTTTCACTTTCAAGTGATGACTGTCATCTAGAACTTATTCTAAATCCTGCCTGTTTCCTACCCCAGGACCACACTTTTTTAAGACAGAAAAGCAACATGCAGCAATACTAAAGATGCATTTAAATGACAATATTTTCATAACTTTTCCCTCTAATTTCAAAAGTAGCACATTTAAGCAGAAAATGTAGAAAATCCAGGAAACTACGATGGGACGGATGCAGAGTGGCCAGCGTGGACTGTGTTCTGCCCAGCAGACGGGGTGCACACGGGTCTCAGCAGACATCTGTGAGGGGGCAGCAGGGGTGGCACTCAGCTCAGCAGATGTCAGTGGACATACGACAAAGACTGAGAATGGCTAAGAATTCTGCCACTTAATGCTGTATACGCCCAGGAACTTACTACCAATGCCAGGAAAAAAGGGAGGGAGAAACGCCTGAAATGATGGGGGAGGAAATATTAGGAGCAGGAGGATGGTGCCAAATACAGAAGTGAAGTTTGTTTGTAAGAAAACAAAAAAGCCCAGACTCGGACTTGTATTCTCTTTCTCACTCCCCGTGGCTTCTGGTCTCTGACTTCAGCTGTACCAATCCCCAGCCTCTGCTGGTACCTCAGCTGGGTTCTGTCCCGATACCCGAGAGGGTTGGAGGGAAAGATGTGGCATGTTTTGGGCTCCCCATGGGAGTTAGCCTTGCAAGTCACCATGGAAACTGGAGATACTGTGATTGTTCATGCTGCGCTTCGAGGGAATGTGTTCCAGTGAAGGCTAGAAAAGCCACTCTTAGAAAGGCTGTCAATGGTCCTCTGCCTCTGAGGATGTCTTTCCCTAATTCTCCTTCATTGGAACTGGGGGAGCTAAATCTCCGAAAGCAGCAGGTGGATATAAAAAAAAAAGGCAACAAAATAAAATAAACAGCTCTCAGTAGGGCCATGAACACACCAGGAGGAAAGGAATTTGGTTTCCCTGGGCCATGATACTGGTCCTGCCTCTTTGTCCCACAAGGGCTCTCTGAGCCAACTGGCACAGTTGCCTTTCTGTTGGGGAGGGGTCCTTATTTTTGCACTTTGCACCCTTGGAAACATTTCAGGGGATCCCCAGGGGAGGGCAACATCCTGTCAAGATTATACGGTATCGGAGAGAACCACAGAGGCAGGCTCTGGAGTCCCTGGAGACCTCTGAGAACAGGTCCTGTGTGCCAGGATTATCACTGCAGTTACGTCTATAGTCACAGACTGGAAACATCCAAAATGCTGGTCCACAGGAAAGCACTTAAACAAATTAAGGTACATTCATACAAGGAACTCTATGCCATCATTAAACTGGAATGGGTAGCCTTTCCATTCTCCAGAGGATCTTCTCAACCCAGGGATCAAACCTAGGTCTCCTGCATTGCAGGCAGATTCTTTACCAGCTGAGCCACAAGGGAAGCCCACGAATGCTGGAGTGGGTAGCCTGTCCCTTCTCCAGCAGATCTTCCTGACCCAGGATAGAACCAGGGTCTCCTGCACTACAGGTGGATTCTTTAACAATTGAGCTATCAGGGAAGACTTAGAAAATATACAGACTTGTGTAAATTAAAAGGGAACATGAATATGTTTACATGTTCAGTGTAAAAAGGATAAAGACAGTACGTACAGTCAGTCAGTCAGTTCAGTCACATCTGACTCTTTGCAACCCCATGGACTGTAGCACACCATACTTCCCTGTCCATCACCAACTCCTGGAGCTTACTCAAACTCATGTCCATAGAGTCAGTGAAGCCATCCAAGCATCTCATCCTCTGTCATCCCCTTCTGCTCCTGCCTTCAATTTTTCCCAGCATCAGGGTCTTTTCCAATGAGTCAGTTCTTCACATCAGGTGGCCAAAGAATTGGAGTTTCAGCTTCATCGTCAATCCTTCCAATGAAAATTCAGGAATGATTTCCTTTAGGATGGACTGGTTGAATCTCCTTGCAGTCCAAGGGACTCTCAAGAGTCTTCTCCAACATCACAGTTCAAAAGCATCAATTCTTTAGTGCTCAGCTTACTTTTATAGTCCAAGTCTCACATCCATACATGACTACTGGAAAAACCATAGCCTTGACTAGATGGACCTTTGTTGGCAAAGTAATGTCTCTGCTTTTTAATATGCTGTCTAGGTTGGTCATAGATTTTCTTCCAAGAAGTAAGCATCTTTTAATTTCATGGCTGCAGTCACCATCTGCAATCATTTTGGAGCCCAACAAAGTAAAGTCTCTCACTGTTTCTATTGTTTCCCATCTATTTACTGTGAAGTGATGGGACCGGATGCCATGATCTTCATTTTCTGAATGTTGAGCTTTAAGCCAACTTTTTAACTCTCCACTTTCACTATCATCAAGAGGCTGTTTCATTTTTCTTTGCTTTCTGCCATAAGCGTAGTGTCATCTGCATATCTGAGGTTATTGATACTTCTGGCAATCTTGATTCCAGCTTGTGCTTCATCCAACCCAGCATTTCTCATTATGTACTCTGCATATAGTTAAATAAGCAGGGAGACAATATATAGTCTTGACGTACTGATTTGGAACCAGTCTATTGCTGCTCCATGTCCAGTTCTAGCTGTTGCTTCTTAACCTGCATACAGATTCCTCAGGAGGCAGGTCAGGTGGTCTGGTATTACCATCTGTTTAAGAATTTTCCACAGTTGTGATCCACACAGTCAAAGGCTTTGGCATAGTCAATAAAGCAGAAGTACATGTTTTCCTGGAAATCTCTTGCTTTTTTGATGATCCAGCCAGATGTTGGCAATTTGATCTCTGGTTCCTCTGCCTTATCTAAATCCAGCTTGAACATCTGGAAGTTCACAGTTCATGTACTGTTGAAGCCTTGCTTGGAGAATTTTGAGCGTTACTTTACTAGTGTGTGAGATGAGTGCAATTGTGCAGTAGTTTATGAAATAAGGAGTTCATGATCTGAACAACAGTCAGCTACCAGTCTTTTTTTTTCTGACTGTATAGAGTTTCTCCATCTTTGGCTGCAAAGAATATAATCAACATGATTTCTGTATTGGCCATTGGTGATGTCCGTGTGTAGAGTCTTCTCTTGTGTTTCTGGAGGAGGGTGGAGATCAGTGGAGAAATAAGTCCAGAAAGAATGGAGATGGATCCAAAGGAAAAACAACACCCAGTTGTGGATGTGACTGGTGATGGAAGTAAAGTCCAACGCTGTAAAGAGCAATATTGTATAGGAACCTGGAATGTTAGGTCCATGAATCAAGGCAAATTGGAAGTGGTCAAGCAGGAGATGGCAAGCGTGAAAATCAACATTTTAGGAACCAGCGGACTAAAATGGACTGGAATGAGTGAGTTTAACTCAGATGACCACTTTAACTCAGACAGTACGTACAGCATGATCTTATTTGTATATGTTATACATAGAAAATCTCTAGTGGGATAGCAGCCATTTGCTTTCCTTTTTATATTTTTCTACATGTTTAAAATGATTATGATATATGTGTTTGCATTAATTTAAAATAACATAACATTTGTTGGTGGAAATGTTGCTAACACCTGTTGTGATGGCCATGGAGGTATGCCACTTGGATCCCTGGTAAGAAAGAACTTGACATCCCTTTGAGGAGAGCAGTGAACTGACAGCCTCTGGCTCTAGGGCCTTGAGGAGCCACTGGAGTGTTTGCCCTAAGCTCTATGTGCAGTTCCGGGGCAGCCCCTGGCAATGGCCTAACCTGGAGGGTGCTCTAATCCTCACACTTGCTACCCCACATTGAGGTTCTGTTGTGTGCACTTGATGCTGGAGCTGCTTATTGGGCTGACGGTTTTCTCAGCCACCCCAAAGTCTGAGACTCTTCCACCTAGCCATCCCCTTTCCCTCCTTCCATGAGTATTAGACTTGCATGGCAATCTAAAGCCTTCCTTGCCTCGTCTTTCTCCCTCTTTATTCTTTCAAAATTTTATTTATTTATCTTGGGCTGCCCTGGGTCTTTTTGCTGCATGCAGACTTTCTCTAGCTGTGACAGGCAGGGCCTACTCTTCACTGAGGTGTGCTGACTTCTCGTTGTGGTGGTTTCTTTTGTTGCAGAGCAAGAGCTCTAGAGCATGGGCTCAGTAGTTATGGTACACAGGCTTAGTTGCTCCGTGGTATGTGGGATCTTTCTGGACCAGAGATTGAATCCGTGGCCCCTGCATTGGCAAGCAGAGTCTTAACCACTAAACTACCAGGGAAGTCTTCCCCCTTTATCCTTTACAGGTGTCACTCCAATCATCTCTTGCATGTCTAACTCTGTGTCTGCTTCCTGGAGGACCATGTGTTCCTGAATATATAAGAAAGCTTGGTTTTACATTGTTTACTTAGAAATACCATCTCCCCACTCACTGTAGGGAATCATTATCTCAGATGACCTCCAAGTGGTCTCACAAACAAAATGAAATGCCTTTTTTTAAAACCAGGATTTTCTTCTGATTGTTATTCCATGCAATTGACTCCCGTTAAGCCCACTTCTCAATCCCCCTGGTGCTGATTCAGAAAGGCTGGCAGTGGCCAAGTCAATGTCTGTGACCTATGTTACTTCTAGAATGAGAAAAACCAGCTAACAAAAATGAAGATCTGAAAACCACAGACCTTTGTGTGCCTTAAGGCAATACACAAAGTAACTACAGAAAAATGTAGCCATGCCAATAGGCACATGAAAAGATACTCAACATCTCTAATTACCAGAGAAATGCAAATCAAAACTACAATGAGATACCACTTCACACAGATCAGAATGACCATCATTAAATAGTCTACAGCTAGCAAATATTGGAGAGAATGTGGAGAAAGGGGGATCCGCCTACACTGTTGGTGGGAACGTAAACTGATATGGCTGCTATGAAAAACCGTATGGAGATTCCTCAGAAAACTACCATATAATCCAGCAGTTCTGCTCCTGGGCATACACCCTGACAAAACTCTAATTCAAAAAGACACATGCACTCCCATATTCATAGCAGCACTGTTTATAATAGCCTAGACATGGAAACCAGAGAAGACAATGGCACCCCACTCCAGTACTCTTGCCTGGAAAATCCCATGGACGGAGCAGCCTGGTAGGGTGCTGCCATGGGGTCGCTAAGAGTCGGACGTGACTGAGCGACTTCACTTTCACTTTTCACTTTCCTGCATTGGAGAAGGAAATGGCAACCCATGCCAGTGTTCTGGCCTGGAGAATCCCAGGGATGGGGGAGCCTGGTGGGCTGCTGTCTATGGGGTCGCAGAGTCGAACATGACTGAAGCGACTTAGCAGCAGCAGCAGCAGACATGGAGACAACCTAAATGCCCATCAACAGATGAGTGGATAAAGCAGATGTGGTGTATATATACACACACACACATATACATAATGAAATATTACCCGACTCTAAAAAAGAATGAAATAATGCCATTTGCAGCAATCTGGATGCAACCAGACATTATCATACTAAGTAAAGCAAGTCAGAAAGAGAAAGACAAATACTGTATGATGGCACTTACATGTGGAATCTAAAATATGACACAAATGAATCTCTCTATGAAACAGAAAGAGACTCACAGACATAAACAGACTTGTGGTTGCTAGGAGGGAGAGGAGGCTGGGAACAGGATGCAGTCAGAGGTTGGGGTTAGCAAAGCTATTGTATATAGGGTGGATAAGCAACAAGGTCCTACTGTATAGCGCAGGGGACTGTATTCAATATCCTAGGACAAACCATAATAGAAAAGAATATTTAAAAAGAACATATATACATATTGTTATTCAGTCACTCAGTTGTGTCCGACTCTTTGTGACCCCATGGACTGCAGTACACCAGGCTTCCCTGTCCCTCACCATCTCCTGGAGTTTGCTCATACTCATGTCCATTGAGTCGCTAATAACTGAGTCACTTTGCTATACAGCAGAAGTTAACACAACATTCTAAATCAACTATACTTTTTAAAAAAAAAAAAGGTGGCCGTAGCTGCTAAGACTTTGCGCTTTGTCTTTTGCCACCTTCCAGCCTGACCAGTTCTTCCCAGATAAGAAAGTTGCTGAGATGGTGACCTGCTCTTCTCCGCACACAAGGCTCAGGTTCCCCTTGGCACCCCACAAAGCATGCCAGGCTCTTGGGAGCCCACACCAGAACTCACCATCTCCTGGAGTTTGCTCATACTCATGTCCATTGAGTCGCTAATAACTGAGTCACTTTGCTATACAGCAGAAGTTAACACAACATTCTAAATCAACTATACTTTTTAAAAAAAAAAAAGGTGGCCGTAGCTGCTAAGACTTTGCGCTTTGTCTTTTGCCACCTTCCAGCCTGACCAGTTCTTCCCAGATAAGAAAGTTGCTGAGATGGTGACCTGCTCTTCTCCGCACACAAGGCTCAGGTTCCCCTTGGCACCCCACAAAGCATGCCAGGCTCTTGGGAGCCCACACCAGACACACAGCGCTTCTTGGGAGGTCATGCAGAGCTGATAGAAGGCAGCCTTCTCACTTGTCCTCAGAACTCTGGCCTGAGGCTCAGAGAGTCAGCGCAACAGGAAGAACTGAGAAAGAGAAGCAAAAACGAAGCAGGGCAGTCAGCGTATTTGAAGGGGGGTGAAAAAGGGTCGAAACTCCAGACACAATGGAAGTTGTAACCAAGTGTAACTGTGAGGTGAAGAGCACCCAGGATCCTCCTACGGTTCCAAGAGGCTGCCAATGCAGAGAGGACTGTCTGCTGTGGGGAGAGAAGCGTTTGCCTCTCCTGGGTCAGTGCTGGCTGCCCGGTGGCAAAAATGGCTTGGTCACAGGACCTGCTGGGTGTATGACTTGGGGACACAGCCCTGGATGAACAGCCTTCAGACCATTTCTCCAACCCCCACAGAGTGTCTGTGAACTGCTCAGTATCCTTCTAAGAGATGGCTTAAATCAGCCGGAATTGGTTTCTGCAGCTTGCTGAGCATCCCGACTAATGGGGATATGTGACACATAGTATTTCAGTATATGCTAAGTTAGCATGGAGAAAACCATGTTAACAATGAAGGTGAACGACCTGATTTGAACACAGGTTTCCCGAGACAGTGGAGAGGTGAAGATGGGGAGGAGAGGAAAAGGAAGGAAGCAGGAAAATAGGACAAGGGAGAAAACGTAAGGCTGCTGGAAGGAAAGGCTCAGCTTATATGCTGATGCGCTCTCACATAGCATCTACATAGTCAGTATATTCACATACCAGCCCTACCCCCAGATCCACCAAAAAGGAATTTCCCAGGATTACACCATACTTGGGTATTCTTCAGAGCTTCTCAGGAGATGCTAATGGGGAGACAGACTTGCCAAGTGTTTATTCACTCATGTGATCCTGGATCACTTGCATCAGAATCAGCTAGAAGTTTATTTAAAAATTCATGTTCCTGGACTGCACTGCCGACCTCCTGAGTCTGAGTCTCCAGTGGCAGGGGATATTTTCCACCCAAAATAGGGAAGTCAGTAGCCTGTGGCCGTAGGATCAAATCCCTGGATCCTAGAGCAAACACAGGACTCCGTGGCAATAGGCTGGGTATGGTACTGTGGGCCCCTGCTTCTCAAAGATCTGCTATAAAAATCTTTAATGGGGCTTCCCTGGTAGTCCAGTGGTTAAGAATCTGCCTGCCAATGCAGGGGACACAAGCTTGATCCCTGCTCTGGGAAGATTCCACATGCCTCTGGGCAACTAAGCCTGTTTTTCACAACTACTGAATCTATGCTTTAGAGCCCACAAACCACAACTGTTGAGGCTACATGCCACAACTCCTAAAGCCCATGAGCCTAGAGCCCGTGTTCCATGACAGGAGAGTAACCCTTGCTTTCTGCAACTAGAGAAAAGCCCTCATGCAGCAAGGAAGAATTAGCGCAGCCAACAAATAAATAAATAATTTAAAAAGTGAAACAAAATCTTTAATGACTGTTTCACCCAGCAGCTCCACTTCTTTAAACCTATCCTAAGGAAATATTCACACAACGTGAAAGAATATACGAGGAAGAAAGTTCATCACAACCCTTGTATATATTAGTAAGTGTTTGGAAACCACCAAAATATGAAATAATTGGGGAGTAGTTGAACAATTATGACACATTCATACAATGGAAGGTTATGTACCTGTTAAAATGTGAGACAGATCTCTATGTACAGAAATGGAAATCTGTCCATGATACACTGTTTTAAGTGGGGAAAAACTCAGATGGCAAAAGAGCAGGAATATCTCACATGCAGCAAACGGCATTCACAGGAGTGGCATAGCTGTATGTCATGCATAATCTTGGGGACACTTGTTTTTCACCCAAGAAAACAAATCTGTTTTTCACCCAAGAAAACAATGCTATTATGGAGAATCTACAATCTACTTTATTTCTTACACACACTTCAATCCATTCTATTTCTTATACATATTTCTGCATGGTAAAGGAAACCATCAGCAAAACAAATAGGCAACCTACAGAATGGGAGAAAATATTTGCATACCACATATTTGTTAATGGGTTAAAGTCCAAAATAAAAATCTATAAAATAACATATTCAACTCCATAGCAAGAAACAATCTGATTTTTAAAACGGGCAGAGGAACAGATCTTACAAAAACAGGCAACAGGCCAGATTTGACTTACTGGCCAGAATTTGCAAACCCCAGATCTGCTGCAGTAAGAAGGAAGGAACATAACTATAGACATCAATATAAATTAATTACACATAATTTTGAATGAAAAATATAGACACAAAATAGTATATACTGGCTGATTCCATTTATGTAAAGCTAAAAAGTAGGCACAGTTAATCTATAATGTTCAAGTCAAGATCAAGACAATTGTTGGGATAGTTGGTAGTGACTGCACAAGAGGGCTTCTGGGGAACTAATAAAACATTCTGCTTCTTGGTCTGGATGTTGGTTAAACAAGGATGTGCAGTCAGTGAAAATTCACAGATTATACTTTTGATCTGTGCACTTTTCAGTATATAAGCTCCCTGAATAAAAGCTTTATTTTAAAAAGTGGGCAGAGGAACTAAATAGATATTTTTTCCAAAGAAGACACACAAGTGGTCAACAGGTACATGAAAAAGCACTCAACACCACTCATCCTCAGGGTAATGCAAACCAAAACCACACTAATTTTCATTCTCTAATAATTAGTGAAGTGAGCATCTTTTCATGTATTTGTAGGCCATCTGTATGTCTTCTTTGGAGAAATGTCTGTTTAGGCCTTCTGCCCATTTTTTGATTGGGTTGTTTTTTTGATATTGAGTTGCATGAGCTATTTGTATATGTTAGAGATTAATCCCTTGTCAGTTGCTTCATCTGCGAATATTTTCTCCCATTTTGAGGGCAGTCTTTTTTGTCCTGTTTATGGTTTTCTTTGCTGTGCAAAAGCTTTTAAGTTTCATTAGGTCCCATTTGTTTGTTTGTTTTTTTCATTTTCATTACTCTAAGAGGTAGGTCAAAAAAGATCTTGCTGCAATTTATGTCAAAGTGTGTTCTATGTTTTCCACTAAGAGTTTTATAGTATCCAGCTTTATATTTAGGACTTTAATCCATTTTGAGTTTATTTTTGTGTATGTTGTTAGGGAGTGTTCTAATTTCTTCCTTTTACATATAGCCATCCAGTTTTCCCAGCACCACTTATGAAAAGAGACTCTTTTCTCCACTGTATATTCTTGCCTTCTTTGTCATAGCTTAGGTGACTATAGGTGTATAGGTTTCTCTCTGGGCTTTCTAAACTTTTCCTTAAACAACTAAAATAGAGCTACCTGACCCAGCAATTCTATTCCTGCCTGTATACCTGGAGAAAACCATAATTCAAAAAGATATTTGCACCGGTTACATAGCCAGGACATGGAAGCAACATAAATGTCTATCAACAGAGGAATGAATAAGGAAGATATGGCACATATATACAGTGGAATATTACTCAACCATAAAAAAGGACTGGAATAGTGTCACTTGCAGAGACATGGATGGACCTAGAGACTGTTGTTCAGAGAGAAGTCAGAAAAAGAAAAACAAATATCATATAATATTGCTTATATGTAGAATCTAGAAAAATGCTACAGATGAACTTATTTGCAAAGGAGAAATTGAGACACAGATGTAGAGAAAAATAGAGAAGGAAGGGGTGGGATAAACTGGGAGATTGGGATTGACATGTATACAATACTATGTAAAAATAAATCACTGATGAGAACCTACTGTATAGCGCAGGGAACTCTACTCAGTGCTCTGTGGTGACCTAAACAGGAAGGGAATCCAAAGAAGAGAGGATATATGTATACATATAACTGATTCATTTTTCAGTATACTAGAAATTAATACATTGTAAAGCAATTATTAGAGATACCAAGGGAACATTTCATGCAAAGACGTGCTCAG
>SJYC01125107.1:0-32125 GCA_006408675.1 Madoqua kirkii | reverse complement strand
CCTGGAGAATCCCAAGGGTGGGGGAGCCTGGTGGGCTGCCGTCTCTGGGATCACACAGAGTCGGACATGACTGAAGCGACTTAGCAGCAGCAGTAGCAGTCGGAGGTGAGCTAAGTGTTTTCTATGTTGATCAAGAGAGGCCTGAGAAAGCGATACTTGGGCTTGAGACTCCCAAGACAACGTGTATATAAAACCTCCACGTAACGCAGAGCTGGCTGGGAGGTCATGGGTCAGGCATAAAACAAGAGAGTGGGTGTGGTGCCAGAAAGCCAAGCAGAAGAGGAAAGGAAAGAGGCAGCATTTTCCTCCTATCTCCCCACCACCCCCAGGTCCCTCAGCCACAGACACCAGGGTCACTACACCCTGCAGGGCAGCCAACGTCCTGTTGTGGAGCCAGGCCTGCCCTGGGCATTCAGACCACCAGCCCTGGCAGCCACTGTGTCCACCGGCCATGCTTACAACTTTGGGCTTACAGGAAGGCCCTACAGTCCTGGCAGGAAGAGCAGCCACGCTGACCGCACACAGCCTCGGCACTGAGCTGCGTTCTCTACACACCTGCGTTCAGTGACACCTGTCACTGAATCTAGCCAGGGAGGAAGTTACAACCTGGCAAACTGTTGACACACAGATAATCACAATCCAGGGTGCTAAGTGCAGATGAAGTGAGGGCTCAGGAGGGAGGTGGCAGCCAGGAGAAGGGGTGAAGGAGGCCCCCAGGGAAGCTGGATCCCTCCTGTTCATCTTTAGATCATCTTTGGACTTGACTCTGCACCAGTAATCATCTTGGCTCTGCTTGACTGTGACCCTGGGTCAGCACCAAATGAGCTGCCTCTGGTGACTGCACCACCAAATTTGACCTGCTCAGGAGGCCTGTTCCCTGCCCACCACCCCAGTGCTGCTCTCCATGAGGTGTTCTCACCCCGTGTTCCCCAAGCCCAAGAGAGAAAGCTGGCAAGTTCCCCTTTGTGCAGGAGCGAGTCTTGGGTCCTCCCCACCTAAGAAATCCAGGCCTCCTAGCCTGCCCGGTCATGCCTTGGTCTTCGGTTCCTATTTCCTGCCCAGTGTCCTGCTGGGATCTACATCCAGCACTAAGCTCAGCCCCCAGGTTGGATCTCAATAATCCCTGAGAAAATGTCCCCAACTAGTCATTGCAGGAGAAGGCAATGGCACCTCACTCAAGTACTCTTGCCTGGAAAATCCTATGGACGGAGGAGCTTGGTAGGCTGCAGTCCATGGGGTCACTGAGTCGGACACGACTGAGCGACTTCACTTTCACCTTTCACTTTCATACACTGGAAAAGGAAATGGCAACCCACTCCAGTGTTCTTGCCTGGAGAATCCCAGGGACGGGGGAGCCTGGTGGGCTGCCATCTATGGGGTCGCACAGAGTCGGACACGACTGAAGTGACTTAGCAGCCGCAGCAGTCATTGCAAGCTAGACTGGGCAGAGGGAACCAGGATGCCTCAGCCCTGCAGGCCTTAGGATCACAACCTGCCCACTTGAACCGTTGTGCTGACCATGGGGCCTGGACGTGAAGAGAAACTCTGCAGTCAGGAGCAAGGCAAACCTCCTCCCCGAGTCATCATCTTGGAGGAAGTTGGGAACTGCTGACCTGGGACCCGAGTATTAGTCCATGCAGGGCCTTTGGTCAGGGTCTGGGTCTCCAAGGCCGATAGCTGTGACACTCTTCAATCCAAAGTGCTCCTGGGCTTGTTTTCAGGGTTGTGGAAAAGGGAGAGGTGGAGGGCCTGTCCCTCACTCCAGAGCCAGGCTAGAGGGGCCAGATCTGAGCTTGAGGAAGCTCATTGGGGCTCAGCATGAGCCTCTGCCCACATGAGGGGCAGCAAGTTCTGACACCACTGTTCTCTGCCTCCCTTCAGTTCGGACTACAGGTGTGGGGCACCTCCCTTCCTCACAGAAGTTCAAGGTGCCTACTGAGTGTAATTTACTCTCTTCCTGTCAATGGGCATGTGGGTGGTTTCCTAACTAAATGTTGCTATTTCTGAATGTTGCTGGCATGAAAACATCTCAAACATGCATAGATACCAATGGAAAAGCAACTTGAAAGCATCATATGTCAATTTACAAGTAAATTTCACACACAAATAAAAATTATGTCTATTGCTCTGTGTATGTATACACACAGAAGGGAGCCTGGTAGGTACCTCCTGGTACTAACAGTGGCCATCTCTGATGTAGGGGAGAGGGGAGGTAGGATTGTAGGAGGAAATGGGAAGCACGAAGGAAAAGTATGGCTTGAATTTCTTTTCTTTTTATATAGCAAAGAATTGTTCAGATTCTCTGATAAATTTTCAAAAACTGAAAATTTGAAAACATCTCCCTGTTCTCTGTGTTGCTGGGGGTGCCAGCCCAGGATTACAGGCTGAGGTGGACAGTGCTATTGGTTAGACTAGGCCATAACAGGCTTGTTGATTACAAATGGGATAGTCTAAACGGACAAAAATGAAAACCAAACAGGTTTAGATTACTCCGAAGAGGTGACCAGTTTTGTCTCAGCGATCAGGCAGAGAGAATCTCCAAGGCCCTGGAGTGGGAGAAAGATCTAGAAAGGAGACAGAAAGAAAGAAAGCCCAAGGAATGGCAGGTGCTGGGGCTTCAGGAAAAGGATGGCTGCTGAGACATTCCTGTGACACCCTTGTGGTGGAATGGTCCAGGCCTATAATATCCCATTGTTTGGGACTTCCCTGGTGGTCCAGTGGCTAAGACTTGGCGCTCCCAACGCAGGATGCCTGGGGTTTGATTGCTGGTCAGGGATCTAGGTCCCACATGCTGCAACAAAAGATCCTGCATGCTGCAATGAAGACAGAAGATCCCATGTGCCACCACAAAGACCTGGCACAGCCAAATAAATAAATATTTTTAAAAAGATCCCATTGGTTTTAAATTCCACTGTTGGTTGTTCCCTGTTCCGTGCGGTCTTATAGATCCCTTAGCTGTCCTCAAACCTTTAGGAAAAAGTCTGTCACAGGTAAAACCTCAGTGGAGCTTTAGAAAATCAAAGAGAACATAAAATAGTTACTCAAAGACAGGCAACAAGAAAAGATGAGGAATTCAGAGGGATCAAGAATTTGAATTTGAGTTGGTAGATCAGGAGGATGTGAAACCTTTGGGGATTCCTCGGAAATTCTGGGAAGAGTGGTAGAATTTGCTGTGGCACATGATAGAGGCTCGAGTAAGTTTAATTGGCCACCGGAATAGTGGTGAGTCCAAATAACTGAAGATCTTGAGGCCATATGAGTTCATATAAGTAAAAACAGGGCCATTGATTTTTTAAAAATCAGAAACCTATAAAGAAGTCAAAATTGCCAGCATAGCATTTCCATCCATTTGGTGTAATACATTCACTCATTAAAAAGTAAACTCAAGCACTGCCCCCTCCGACTTTCCCCTCTGCAATTGCGTCTGATGGTCCGGCTTTTAGAGTAACACAGTACATGGAGTCAGAAGCCCAGAGATCCATAAACCATCCAGACATCTAATAGTGCTTTCAAAGGGGCCCTGAACACTGGAGGGCAAGTGGCCAGTAATGGGTGAGCAGAGTGGAGAGGGGGAGAAGAGAGGGCTCGGGGGCTTCAGGGGAAAGTAAAGTAACCAGTGAAAGGAGAATTTTACAGCGGCTATAAAAACAAGCCCCATGCTCACACAGCTAGATTCTGAGTTGGCCAATAAACTCAGGCCTCTCACTGTTCGAGTTGCCAGCCTTGGCTTCAGTTCTGGCAGCTACTGTCTTAGAGACCCAGTACAGAACGCTTTGAGAGAGAGAGAGGCACCAGCATCTCATTGTGGAGCCTGTGCAAGGATGGCTCTCAGAAAGGCTCCCTGTTACCAGGAGTTACAGGCAGCAGGCAGTCCTCCTGGTCAATAGGCTCCTGGCAGGTGATTATTACTATTCAGCACCAGCCTTTGGTTCCTGGGAACCAAACAATGGCTTAGGCTTCTGAGCACAGGCTACGCTTTGCAGACTTGGAAAGGAATGTCTGTATTCGCAAAATGCTATGATTTAGGGTTGCCGACCCCGCAGCCCATTCCCATAGGAACTCCAAATGGAAATGCTCACCCATCAGTACTCCTGAGACTTCCCCCCACCGCCACTACTCTCAACCTGTCGCTGGTGACAAATGGAAATTTCCTGCCTCGGCTCTGCACTGGAGAGGTCAGAGCGCACTTGCCGGCTTCACTGAAACTCCCAGTTTATGTGTCCTGGGAGAGGAAGGCCAGACCCAGGCTGATAAATGTTCAACCACCAGCTCTCTAGGGGACAAAAGGCCTGACGTGTAGCATTTGCTGATTTCCATGGAGTAAATACTCCCACCAGCTACCAAATCATTTCTCTGGACAGAGTCGGGAAGAGGAGTTCAGCAGCATCCCACGCTGTATAATGAAAATAACCCCTGCAACACAGAGATTTGTAAAATGCAGTCAGAGAAGGAGGAAGTAATGTATTCTGAGTATTTATTATTTTGTCTTTGATATAATGTATTTAATTGTAACCAGATATCATTTAAGTTTTAATAATCACTGTATTTAACTTGCAAAATTGGCTTGCAAAATTTCTGAAAACATTAATAGCAAGTGACTCTCATGAGCTGGTGTATGAGCCTACTCTTAGCACCCCACTGGCTGGGCTCTGGGGCATCCTTGCTGTGGATCAGATTTTCTTCTGTAAATTTCCTCTAAGCTTCTATCTTGTTCTTCTCTCCTCCTCCTTGCTCTGGGCCTTTTCTTCCCACTTTGCACTATTTCTCGAGCATGGAGCCCCTGTGCTAAACACGTTACGTGTATGATCAGGGAGGCCCTCCGTGGGGGAGACGTCCATTTGTGCTCTCCCTTTGGCACCAGGAGAACGATACTGCTCTGCCGCCCAGCAGTTGGAGCCAAATGGCCAGCTCTGGCCACTCCTTGGTTGTAAATGGAAGTGATACATGTCACTTCTAGACCAAATCATTTAACTGATGGTAGGAGACTTTCACTTGCCTGAAGAATCCTGAGGACGGGGGAGCCTGGTGGGTTGCCGTCTGTGGGGTCACACAGAGTCGGAGACGACCGAAGCGACTTAGCAGCAGCAGCAGCAACAGCAACAGGAGACTTCCAAGACTCTCTTTCCTGCTGCAGCAGTATTGGAGAAGGCCTTGTGTTAAAATGGCAAGACCAAAACCTGGAAGGGGCTCAGGAGACTGAGTCACCACATGGAGGATGGGTGCCCTAGAAAAGCATGTGGACCCATGGTGGATTTGCAAGAAGAAGAAATAAACATTTGTGCATTAAGCCACAGAGCCTTTGGTATTGCTTATTAACCTGTCATAACCTGGGGTTTCTCTGATGGTCCAGAGCTTAAGACGATGTGTTTCCAATCCAGGAGGCCCAGGTTAGATCCCTGGTCAGGGAACTAGATCCCACATGTTTCACCTAAGACATAGCCCAGCCAAAAACAGAAAACAATAAAAACCACAAAAATAAAACTAGCAAAACCTAGTCTATCCTACCTAATAACCCTCCTTATAGTTAATGGTCAGCCATGCTTGTATTATCAGGAAATCCAATGAACCTCTTTCAAGACTTCTCTCTTTTAGCAAAATCTTTGCTTAGGAGTTTGTGCTATTAAGTGTTGGGAGTCTGTTTTTCTTAGGGGGTTGGACAATCCAGTTAGTTTGAGCGTTATTTAGTTAGGATGTAAAAAAACCAAAAAACATGGTGACTTATTAAGATAGAGTTTCAAGTGCTTATTTCTCTTACACATAAAAGTCTACACATCAACAATACAGGTCGATGAGGTACATTCTGAATATGGGGCTTCCTGTCTGGGTCCAAGGCACATAACCCATTTATTACTCTTTCCCACCCAAAACAGAAGATAAGAGGGGCTGGAAAAGAGAAACCTAATCCTTTTAAGCTAAGTGGCCCACATCAATTCTTGTCATAACTCATGGATATATCTAGCTGCAGGGAGGCTGGGAGATAAAATCTCTAGCTGGGCAGCCACATGTCCTGCTAACACTTGATGGGGTGTTTCTGTTGCTAAAAGTGAGACAGGGTACAGGGAGAGAAACCCAGTCTCTGCCACGATCTGTTGTTTTGTCCTGGCAGGGGAGAAGCTCTAGCTATTGTAGAGAAGCTGCCTCGGGCAGAGAAACCATTCCCAAGCATAGTACAATAAGTTCCCTACATATGACCAAGTGCCGTTTCAAGCGTGCATTCATAAATCCAATTTGTTTGTAGGTCCAACAAAGTTAGCCTACGTACCCAACTAACACAATCAGCTTTATAGTACTGTAATAGGTTTATAATACTTTTCACAGAAATAATATACAAAAAAAAACACAAAAAGAAAACATTTGTAATCTTGCAGTACAGTACCTTGAAAAGTACAGTAGTTCAGTACAACAGCTGGCATACAGAGGCTGGCATCGAGTGAATAGGCAGGAAGAGTTACTGAGTAGAGGAGAGAAAGGTAGGAGATGGTAGAGATGAAGGTTCATTAGCAATAGGAAATGGAGGGCCAGCCACAATCTCACTCACACCCGACGGTGATGGAATGTGTGTTTGCGTCTTTGAAAGTTTGCAATTTGAAGGTTTGTATGTAAGGAACTTACTATAACTGGCCCTCTCTGGTGTCTACCATCAAATAGGCCATTTGGGGTGTAGATGATTCCACTTCTCCAGCAGAATGTCTCCAACCCCCAAATGGCCAAGGCCCTCAAAGTCATAGTGCCATCCATTTTCTCCCCGAGCCTGGCCAGGGTGAAAGTCTCCAATGAGGCTGCCTGACGTGAAAGTCACACCTAGAGGGTAAGAAGCACTTGTCAGACTGTCTACAAGGAGATAGCCAAGGAGTGATGGGCTATGTGGGCTCTGGAGTCAGAATCCCTTGGGGAAAGTATTTCATCTTTTCTATCCAGGTTTTGTCATCTGTAAGCTGGGACTATCCTGGTACCAAGGGTTGGGATAATTAAAGGGGGTAATGAAGTAAATGTGCTTAGCATGATGCTTTAACACCCGTTAGCTATGACTGCTGCCCCCCCGGTAGGGAGTGACTGGTTCTTACACACTGAGCTGCTTCTGCAGGCACAGGTCTGCATTAGAAGGGGGAGAAGCAGCAGGCTCAAGAATGCCCGGTATCCCAGACTGAGAATCACTCTCTCCCATTTCTCATTTACGATTCATACAGAGCAGCCTGCTGGCCCATTTTTGCTCTCCTGGTAGCTTTGTTTCAGGGCTCTTCTTGCTCTTTTCTGGAGCTGGGCCTTGATCAGGGGACCAGCTTGGGTCTCAGAGAGGAGCTGACTATGAGTTCATTCCTCCCAGAAGGGTTTCCGAGTGCATTATGCAAAATGATTCTTCTGTTTCCCAAACTTCTCCTGCTCAGGGCATCATTGAGCTTTGCCACATCAATTAAAGTCCCGTTACAACTTTTCTCCAGGGCTGGCCTGACAATTTCTATAACGAAGAGGAAGTGAGATGATCCCTGCTCCCACCCAGACTAAGATGCGGCTGGCAACTTTTCTGAAAAATAAACCAAAAGATAACAACAAGCCATAACACTTTGGTAAGATGCCTGGTTGGACCAGTCATTACATAAGTTCAGTTCAGTTCAGCTCAGTTCAGTTCAGTCACTAAGTCGTGTCTGACTCCTTGCGACCCCATGAATCGCAGTACGCCAGGCCTCCCTGTCCATCACCAAGACCTGTCCTTCACTTAGACTCATGTGCATCAAGTTGGTGATGCCATCCAGCCATCTCATCCTCTGTCATCCCCTTCTCCTCCTGCCCCCAATTGCTCCCAGCATCAGAGTCTTTTCCAATGAGTCAACTCTTCGCATGAGGTGGCCAAAGTATTGGAGTTTCAGCTTCAACATCAGTCCTTCCAAAGAACACCCAGGACTGATTTCCTTTAGAATGGACTGGTTGGATCTCCTCGCAGTCCAAGGGACTCTCAAGAGTCTTCACCAACACCACAATTCAAAAGCAACAATTCTTCAGTGCTCAGCTTTCTTCACAGTTCAACTCTCACATCCATACACAACCACTGGAAAAACCATCGCCTTGACTAGACGGACCTTTGTTGGCAAAGTAATGTCTCTGCTTTTCAATATGCTATCTAGGTTGGTCATAACTTTCCTTCCAAGGAGCAAGTACCTTTTAATTTCATGGCTGCAGTCACCATCTGCAGTGATTTTGGAGCCCCCGAAAATAAAGTCTGACACTGTTTCCACTGTTTCCCCCATCTATTTGCCATGAAGTGATGGGACTAGATGCCATGATCTTTATCTTCTGAATGTTGAGCTTTAAGCCAACTTTTTCACTCTCCTCTTTCACTTTCATCAAGAGGCTTTTGAGTTCCTCTTCACTTTCTGCCATAAGGGTGGTGTCATGATCTTTATCTTCTGAATGTTGAGCTTTAAGCCAACTTTTTCACTCTCCTCTTTCACTTTCATCAAGAGGCTTTTGAGTTCCTCTTCACTTTCTGCCATAAGGGTGGTGTCATCTGCGTATCTGAGGTGATTGATATTTCTCCTGGCAATCTTGATTCTGGCTTGTGTTTCTTCTAGCCCAGCGTTTCTCATGATGTACTCTGCATATAAGTTAAATAAGCAGGGTGACAATATACAGCCTTGACATACTCCTTTTCCTATTTGGAACTAATCTGTTGTTCCATGTCCAGTTCTTACTGTTTCTTCCTGACCTGCATACAGGTTTCTCAAGAAGCAGGTCAGGTGGTCTGGTATTCCCATCTCTTTCAGAATTTTCCACAGTTTATTGTGATCACACAGTCAAAGGCTTTGGCATAGTCAATAAAGCAGAAATAGATGTTTTTCTGGAACTCTCTTGCTTTTGCCATGATCCAGCGGATGTGGGCAATTTGATCTCTGGTTCCTCTGCCTTTTCTACAACCAACTTGAACATCTGGAAGTTCATGGTTCATGTATTGCTGAAGCCTGGCTTGGAGAATTTTGAGCATTTCTTTGCTAGCGTGTGAGATGAGTGCAGTGGTACAGTAGTTTGAGCATTCTTTGGCATTGCTTTTCTTTGGGATTGGAATGAAAACTGACCTTTTCCATTCCTGTGGCCACTGCTGAGTTTTCCAAATTTGCTAGAACTTAGTAATTATTAATTAGCTTCCCTTGTGGCTCAGCTGGTAAAGAATCTGCCCTCAATGCAGGAGACCTGGGTTTGATCCCTGGGTTGGGAAGATACCCTGGAGAAGGGAAAGACTATTCACTTCAGTATTCTGGCCTGGAGAATCCCATGGGGTCACAAAGAGCCAGATACGACTAAGCGACTTTCACCTTTATTAATTAGTGATGCTTGCTTCCAAAATTTGAAAAGATGGATGACTTCTTTCAAGTCACATAAAATGCACAGTTACAAGGTGTAACTCTTTGAATGTTCTTTTAAAAACTTATTTAAATTGGAGAATAGTTGCTTTACAATGTTGTGCTAGTTTCTTCTGTACAACAATGTGAATCAGCTGCAAATATACATATATCCCCTCCCTCTTTAGCCTCCCTCCTCGCCCACATCCCATCCCATCCCTCTAGATTATCACAGAGCACCAAGCTTAGCTCTCTGTGCTATACAGCAGCTTCCCACTAGCTGTTTCACACGTGTTAGAGGTTCAGTTGTGTCCAACTCTGCGACCCCATAGACTGTAGTGTACATAAGTCAGGGCTACTCTCTCAGTTCATCTCCTCTCTTTCCTACCCTGTGTTTACAAGTCGGTACTCTTACCTAAGTTTTATCTCATGTGACTCCTGATAGCAAACCTGTGAGGTTGGCATCCTAGAGTCAAATCTATCAAGTCCAAAATATCACCTGGCTCGGTCATGAACCTATTTAGGCAAAACTAATAGAAGGGAAAGAAGACAACTTTACATCCATCAGAGCTTATTTTTAAGATTTTTGAGAAACATTCTTAGATAGGATTCTTATAGATGCGACTGACAGATTCAGATCCAATTGACTTAAACAAAATCTGCAGCTTCATTGACTCAGTAATGGTTAAACCCAAGGGAATCTTCAAACAGAGCTGCATCCAGCTGCTAAGATGCTGTCACTAGTGCTGTGCCTTCCTTCCTCTTTTTTGGCTATACTTCCTGGCTTGTGGGATCTTAGTTCCCTGACCAGGAATGGATCCAGGGCCCCCTGCAGCAAAAGCCTGGAGGCTTAATACTTGGACTGCCAGGGAAGTCTCACCTTAAAAAATTTTTTTAAACCTCTGTTCTCCCTATGTTGGCCTCCTTTCCAGGCCCACCCTCTCTTCGGGCTACTGACTTCCAGCTCAAGAGAAAGAGAGTCTCTTTCCTGATAGCTTCAGAGAAAGTCCAAGGTCAGCAGCCTATTGGCTCATTGAGTCTTGATGAACACATCTGGGCCTTGTACCCACCCCAGAAGCTGGAGGGGATTGGGAGAGAGTGGGCAGAAATAGGAAGGATGGTTCCCCAAAGGAAAGTTGCTATGCAATTACTAGAAGGTTATAGCAAAATCCACAGATGACCCTGTAGCGCCTATAAAAGTTGGAATGAGGAGAGGTTATATTTTGACTCCCTGCAAGATAAAGTGAATTTCTCTCAATATCTCTAATTCACAGATTCTCACTCCTGGTTGTACACTGGGCTTAAAAATCCCAATGCTTGGGACACACCCTAGATGAGAGAAACCAGAAGCTCTGGTGGGATCCAGGCATGATAATTTTTCAAACTTAACATGTGATTACACTATGCAGCCAAGACTGAAAGCTAGAGCTCCAATGTCCTGGTCTCATTATTAAAACCTATGCTTTATGGATACATTGATCACACCAAGTTCCAGTCAGCAGTTCTGAGTGCTGTTGTGACCTGTGTAATTGAGGGGTGCATCTGAGCATCTTCTCTCCCAAAGGATAGGCTACCTGGGCCCCCAGAGAAGTCTTTGGACATTCACAATTCAACTCAGTGCCAAGAGTGCTTGGCTCAGGGGAAGAGGCCGACACTCCAGAAGACCAGGGGCCTGGTCATCACTCTCTCAGCACAGCTGTAGCCCTGATAGGGCTGCCCTTCCCTCTGAGCACCTGAGGAGGCCCGATGCTGCCCCCAGGGCAAAGTGCTGGCAGGACGCCAAGTGGGGGAAGGTGCAGAGACCTCTGCGGGAGAAGGGAA
The DNA here is from genome assembly GCA_006408675.1 of Madoqua kirkii. Classification (NCBI taxonomy): domain Eukaryota; kingdom Metazoa; phylum Chordata; class Mammalia; order Artiodactyla; family Bovidae; genus Madoqua; species Madoqua kirkii. The sequence continues at coordinate 20,972 of SJYC01125107.1, read as the reverse complement.
TGCCCTGCTCAGAGCAACCTGGGATTTATTTAAGGAAAAGAATCCGGTTGCTTGCCCAATGGGACAATGATTCTCCAAGAGGGACTGAGCTGGCAAGCACAGGCTCAGTCTTTCAGCATCCATCCGTGCTGGTAGACAAGTGCTGGAAAGATAGCAGGGAGACTCACTGCGCCTGTCAGAGTCTCCCTGGGAGCGGTGGCAGGACTCATTTGCAATCTTGGCAAGTGTCCCTATTCTCTGGGCCCGTTTCCCCTGCCCTGCAACCAAGGGGCCAGATGATGCGAGGACATCTATGGGGTCCTTTCCCAGAGGCTGTTGAAGGGTTTACTTTGATGCTTGATAAATGGTTTCCTTTCCAGAGGCTGCATGTCTGTGCTCCGTTGGGACATCTGTCAAGAAGGGGAGCGTCTCAAGGGGCCCCTGGCCTGCCCTTTCCACTCCATTCCAAAGCCACTGCCCTGGCCTGACAGTCAGCTAGTCCTAGTTCCCTCCCTCGGCTAAGCCCCCTAGATGATCCAGGGATCTGTCAGAGTAGGTCCACCTCAAGGACTCTGGGTTCTGGGCAGGGCAGGGATCACCTCTGTTGCCAGCCTGAGGGGCTGGTCCCAACATTTAGGACCTTGTGGCCTCTCTCCTGAGTTACAGATTTCTCTGGCCCCAAAGGAGTGTCTGAGGTGGATGCATCTGGAGTGACCTTTGCTCCCTCCAAAGACTGATTGTCCTAAGCTCAGGCCTCCTGCATAACCAGCCCACCTGACCAATCTCTCCCTGAGTTTCCTATTCTTTACCCTAACCAGAAACCTTGTGTTCTTATCTGGAATACTGGTCTTGCAGCTCCAGGACATGACCTAAGGGTCTTTCTCATCCCTCCGCTTGTACCTGAGTCACTGAAACAGCCTCTTAACCTATTTCTTTGAGGCTCACTCCCCTCTCACCCAGCATCTCACTAGTAACAGGGTCTTCTTGTTGAAAGGGCCCTTTTCACTGCTTGTGGCCAGACAGCCCTTCTGCTCAAGAACCTCGAATGGGTCATGAATGTGTCTGCACTCAGTACAGATTCTCCGCCCACCTTTCAGGGCTTGAACCACTCTGTGGAGATAGCCTCTTTCTGGGCTGGCCCTGGGCACTACCCTCCAACTCCATCCCCCACCCTTCCCCACCACCTTCTGCTCAGCCTGGCTGCCTCCACCCCAGGGTGCCTGTCCAGGCAGCAGTCTTGTCTCCTTGCTTCATCGCTTAGCCTGTGTGTGCTCTCCTAGCTCAGAATATCCTCCATTAAACAAAATAAGAAGGCATTTATTTTTAGGACATATTTAAGGTTAACCTTAAAAATGTATTCCAGTATACATTAGGTACAGAAAAATACAGTTTGATTCCACTTACACAAGGCACCTAGAATAGTCAAGTTCATAGACTCAGAAAGTACACTGGTAGATGCCAGGGGCCAGAAGTTGGGAGTGTGGTGGAGAGGGGAAACGAAGAGTTAGTGTTTAACGGGAACAGGGTTTCAGGTGAGCAAGGGGAAAAATTTAGAAGATGGAAGATGGTGAGAGTTACATGACAATGTGAATGTAATTAGTGCCACTGAATTGTACAGTTAAATATGGTTAACATAGTATAAAACATAGTATGTTTTATACTACGTGTCTTTTTAATTCAGTTCAGTTACTCAGTCGTGTCCAACTCTTTGCAACCCCATGGACTGCAACACGCCAGGCTTCCTTGTCTATAACCAACTCCTGGAGCTTGCTCAAACTCATGTCCATTGAGTCGGTGATGCCATCCAACCATCTCATACTCTGTTGTCCCCTTCTCCTCCTGCCTTCAATGTTTCCCAACATCAGGGTCCTTTCCAATGAGTCAGTTCTTGCAACAGGTGGCCAAAGTATTGGAGTTTCAACTTTAGCATCAGTCCTTCCAATGAATATTCAGGAATCATTTCCTTTAGGATTGACTGGTTTGATCTCTCTGCAGTCCAATGGACTCTCAAAAGTTTTCTCCAATACCACAGTTCAAAAGCATCAATTCTTCAGTGCTCAGATTTCTTTATAATTCAACTCTCACATCCATACATGACTACTGGAAAAACCATAACCTTGACCTTTGTTGGCAAAGTAATGTCTCTGGTTTAATATGCTGTCTAGGTTTGTCATAGCTTTTCTTCCAAGGAGCAAGCATCTTTTAATTTCATGGCTGCAGTCACCATCTGCAGTCATTTTGGAGCCCAACAAAGTAAAGTCTCTCACTCTTTCCATTATTTCCCCATCTATTTCCCATGAATCATGAAGTGATGGGACCAGATGCCATGATCTTAGTTTTTTGAATGTTGAGTTTTAAGCCAGCTTTTTCACTCTCCTCTTTCACTTTCATCAAGAGGCTCTTCAGTTCCTCTTCACTTTCTGCCATAAGGGTGGTGTCATCTGCATATCTGAGGTTATTGATATTTCTCCCAGCTATCTTGATTCCAGCTTGTGCTTCTTCCAGCCCAGCGTTTCTCATGATGTGCTCTGCATATAAGTTAAATAAGCAGGGTGACAACATACAGCCTTGACATACTCCTTCCCCAATTTGGAAGCAATCTGTTTTTCCATGTCCAGTTCCAACTGTTGCTTCTTGACCTGCATATCTCAGGAGGCAGGTCAGGTGATCTGGCATTCCCATGTCGTGAAGAATTTTCCATGGTTGTTGTGATCTACACAGTCACAGGCTTTGGTGTAATCAATTAAGCAGAAGTAGATGGTTTTCTGGAATTCTCTGGCTTTTTCTATGATCCAACAGGTGTTGGAAATTTGATCTCTGGTTCCTCTGCTTTTTCTAAATCCAGCTTGAACATCTGGAAGTCCACAGTTCACATACTGTTGAAGCCTGGCTCACGTACGGTTGAGCATTACTTTGCTAGCATGTGAGATGAGTGCAATTGTGTGGTAGTGTGAGCATTCTTTGGCATTGCCCTTCTTTGGGATTGGAATGAAAACTGACTTTTTCTAGTCCTCTGGCCACTGCTGAATTTTCCAAATCTGCTGGCATACTGAATGCAGCACTTGAACAGCATCACTTTAGTATTTGAAATAGCTAATCTGAAATTCTGTCTCCTCTACTAGCTTTGTACATAGTGATGCTTCCTAAGGCCCATTTGACTTCACACTCCAGGATGTCTGGCTCTCAGTGAATGACCACACCATTGTGGTTATCTGGGTCATTAAGATCTTTTTTTGTATAGTTCTTCTGTGTATTCTTGCCACCTCTTATTAATATCTTCTGCTTCTGTTAGGTCCTTGCCATTTCTGTCTTTTATTGTGCCCATCTTTGCATGAAATGTTCCGTTGGTATCTCTAATTTTCTTGAAGAGATCTCTAGTCTTTCCCATTCTATTGTTTTCCTCTATTCTCCCTGTGTGTCTTTTACTACAATAACAAAATCCCACCACCCATTTAAGGCTCCTGCTCCATCCTCATTACTTCTTAAAGTCTGTTCCAACTATTCTAGCACAGAGTGGGCTCCTCATCCTTTCATTTCTTTACTAAATCAGAGCTAGCCGTCATTTTGGTTGCACTTGACTGATCCTGAGCTCTGTGGAAACCTCGGCTTGTACTTGTTTGTGTCTCCCCGGGATACCTGGCACTCGGCCTTGTGCTTCCCAGTGGGACAGACTCACAGCTGCCCACCCAGCAGCAATGCTTTCCTGCTGGCAGCCAGCTTGCCCACTGGATGCCATCAAGAAGGGCTCCCAGGGCCATGTTTTCTAGTCTCCCAGGCAGGAAGGGAACTGAACCAGTCCTTACCACTGGAACCAGAAGGGAATTCTGATGTGTATGTGTGTGGGTGCGGGGTGGTGGGGGGTGGCTGGGAAAGATTCCTTCTTGTGTGAAGCAGGAAATTCTTTTATTTCTCAATCTGTGGCAATCGAAGTGATAACAATAGATAGCCTCAATACCAGTCTCTCCCAGATTTAAGCCAGGATCACTGAACCAGAGCATCCCCCAGGGCCTTAAGTCAGTGAGACCTCGGGAACAAGCTCAGAGAGAAGCAGAGAAATCCACAGGGCTTTTGTTTGTTTCATTTCTGAGCAATTCGTCAAGTCACTGACCAGCAATTTATGCTTCAGAAGAAGGTAAAGGTCTCTGATAATGGGCCTACCCACTTGTGTAATCCTAGAAAATATGCCTTCCTGACCCCTTCAGGCAATCAGCTCATACCATGAAATATGAAATCCATGCATGCATAACTGTGAACGTTATTAAGGATCATAAAACCATCCAACTCCTTCAAAAATCTCAGCCTTATTTCTAACACAATTACCCCCTGCCACATACTGGTTATTCATGATGAAAAGATACATTTCCTTTCCTTTGTTAAAATATACCAGTCATTAACTCTACTGAACGATTCTATTATGGACTAGTTGAAGCTTTTCCAGACAGGGAGACCTGCCCACCAAACCCTCCCTGACTAGATCTGGAGATGTCCAGATGTTACCCTTTGATAACCTAGAAGAGTTCGCTCTGTTCATTCCATTAATACCCATCTATGTAAGTTGGGCTTCCCAGATGGCACTAGTGGTAAAAAAAAAAAAGCAAACAAAAAGCCCACCTACCAGTGCAGGAGATTTAAGAGATGCAGGCATGTGTCAGGAAGATCCCCTAGAGAAGGGCATGGCAACCCACTCCAATATTCTTGCCTGGAGAATCCCATGGACAGAGGAGCCTGGCAGGCTGTAGTCCATGGGGTCGCAAAGAGTTGGACGTGACTGAAGCAACTTAGCATTATAAGTGTAATGTTAAGCATTAGCACTGTGAGTGTAATTATGAGCATAATGAGTGTATCTTTGCTGAACAGGACCTGGGAGCTGTGTGCTCCTGGGGAGTGGAGTGAGGTAACACATGAGCCCTCACCCGCAGCTCAGTACCTACCTGAGTGTACTGATCAACATGTAGGGAGCTGGTTTGGTGAACTATGGATATCAGCATAGGGTGTCTGACAAACTCTTCCTGTCCCAGCACTAGGGGAGCTCCCTCTTCTTTACCCCTCATGTTCATATTTCAAATTGGAACAGCCAAGTTCCCACAAAATGACCCTGGTCCCCCTCTCTGCAGCTGATTGGACCAAGGTCAGTACCTGATCAGAACCGGACTAAGCAAGGTGCCTCCACAAGTATTTGATATGAGAGCTGAGAGAGGATCAATTTCTCACTGGAATTTCTGGACATGAAAACTCAGGAGTCAATGGCCATGTCTTCTGCAAAAACTGATGTATGAAAGCCGAGGAAACTGGAGAAGCAGAGGGGGAAATAGGCCAGTCAGAGGGAGGGGCTTCCTGGCTTCCCTACTCTCTAGTCCAGGCTTGGTGAATAATCTAGTGGTCTAAATTGGTGAGTAATCTGAGGTCTAGTTGCACCTCTGCCTTTAGTTTCCAGGAAACACCCCTGATCCTCATAACAAATGTCTCTCATTAAAAAAATTTATACTTACTTGAGCAGGTTTCTGTGACTTTCTATCAAAAGACTTCTAACAGGTGTTATCAGATGCTAACAGATTTATAACAAAATATAACACTGGATATTATGCGACCGTTAAAAGTTTTCTTATAAATAATTTTCAGTGTCAATAGAGAGTGCTTATGGTATAATGGTGGGTAATTTAAAAAGCAGCCTGCGAAATTACATAAATAGTGTGATCCTAATAATGTAAAGCAATAGGGGAATAAGATCATTAAAACAATACTTGTGACTATTTCAAAGCGGTGGTTTTATTTTCTTCACTGTGTCTTTTTCTCCTCTATGCATTTTACTTCTCATAAAAAATATTGTTAATTTTGTCATAAAAGTTTTATTTGTTTAAAAGTAAAAAGACCTAAGGACCTTTACCTGCCTCCCCCTACTCTGCTGACAAAACCTGCCATGAGAAACCCAGCTTGAGTCCAATGTACTTACCAATAAAATATAAAAATATCTAGAGAACTTGTAATGTGTCTCTTGGCATGAGGGGTCAAAGAGCCTGCTAGGAGAGAACTCACTCAGCACAGAAGTCAAGGTGGTCCATTCAGGGAGTCTTGGTTTTCAGGGAGGAGAGAAAATCTCCCTGCCCCAGCCAGTCTCTTGTGGCTCAGGTCACAGCAAGAGAGTGTGAACAAAATGGAGAAAGGTGGCTTTTGGTGCACACTCAGAGAGACAGAGGGATGCAGGTAGTCTTCTCTTGGAGATCCTCTGCATGTGACATATCGAGGGGTGGAAGCACTCTACCCCCGCTTTACTGTGGACCACTGTGCAACTCTGACACCTGGGGGCCTGGGCGTTGGCAGTGGTGCTGATGATGGTGGCAGCAACAGATGCTGCGGTGGCAGGAACAGCAGCACAGAAGCGTGCACCCCAGCTACAGCAGTGCCCGCAGAGGCAGGGCCTGCTTCCCATTAATGCAGCGGGGCCATGGGGCCCCACCGTGTCCACAGTGATGTCTGACAAGGCCACGGATGCCCAGTGGGTGTGGCGAGTCCAGTGATACAAGAATGGGAATAAATAAATCAAAACAGGAGTAAAGGTCAAAATGTTAGTAGCTGAACGGATGGTAAAATGAAAGTCTGAGAGAGGCAGACACAGAGACCAGGCTTGCGGACATAGGTGGGAAAGGAGAGGGTGAAATGAACTGGGAGAACAGCATTCAAACATATCCATTACCATATGTAAAATTAGATAGCCAGTGAAAATTTGCTGCAGGACACAAGGAGCTCAGATCTTGTGCTCTGTGACAACCTAGAGGAGTGGGATGGGGTGGGAGGTGGGAGGGAGGTTCAAGTGTGAGGGGACATATATATACCTATGGCTGATTCATGTCAATATATGGCAGAAACCAACACACTATTTAAAGCAATTATCCTCCAGTTAAAAATAAATAAATATAAATTTTTAAAAAGGCAGTCCCAGATGTAAGTTGGTGAAGTCATTGTGGAAAACACTGTGGAGAGTCCCTAGAAAACTAAAAATAGAATTATCATATGATCCAGCAATCCCCCTCCTGGGCATGTATCTGGACAAAACTCTAATTCAAAATGATACAGCAGCGCTATTTGCAATAGTCAAGACAGAGAAACAAACCTAGATGTCCATCACCAGATGAATGGATAAACAAGATGCGGCATATGTATACAATGGAATACTACTCAGCCATAAAAAGAACAAACAACGCCTCCTGCAGAAACATGGATGCAACTAGAGGTTATCATACTAAAGTAAGTCAGAAAGAGAAAGGCAAATACATGTGATATCACCTATACATGACATCTACAATATGACACAAATGAACCCATCTATGAAACAGGAACAGTATCATGAACGCAGAACTCCCTCCTGGGCTGTATCTGGACAAAACTCTAATTCAAAATGATACAGCAGCGCTATTTGCAATAGTCAAGACAGAGAAACAAACCTAGATGTCCATCACCAGATGAATGGATAAACAAGATGCGGCATATGTATACAATGGAATACTACTCAGCCATAAAAAGAACAAACAACGCCTCCTGCAGAAACATGGATGCAACTAGAGGTTATCATACTAAAGTAAGTCAGAAAGAGAAAGGCAAATACATGTGATATCACCTATACATGACATCTACAATATGACACAAATGAACCCATCTATGAAACAGGAACAGTATCATGAACGCAGAACAGACTGTAGGTTGCCAAGGCATAGGGGATTGGAGGACTGATGGAGTAAGAGGTCGGGGTTAGCAGATGCAGGGTTTTAGATATGAAATGGATAAGTAGCAAAGTCCTACTTAGTACAGTACAGAGTTCACTATCCCATGATGAACCATAATGGGAGAGAATATTAAAAAAAAAAAGAATGTGCATATATATATATATATATATATATATAAACTGAATCACTTTGCTGTATAGCTGTAATTAACACAACATTATAAATCAACTACACTTCAATTTAAAAAATAAATAAAAGAGTCCCAGAAAACCTCAGTATACTGCTAATGCCTTATTGACCAGAATTTTGCCACATGTTCACCCCTGCTAATAAGCATGTTGAAAAAACAAGTTCTCAGCTTTTTTGTTCTTAATCTAGAAGCAAGAAAGAAAGAGGAGAAATAGTGATGAGTATTGACTAAAAACTCAATATAAGTATTGATTAAAAACAGCATAAAATTAAATATAGGCAGATATTATAGAGGGGAAAATCTGTAAGAATTCTGCATTCAGATTGTAGTTTTATGACACATAGCCTTATATCAAAAACAGTGAATGGGTGTTCATTTATGTGTTTTAAATGGAAATAAAATGCTAAACATATGCCTATGTCATTCTTTGTGATTCCCCACAGTAACTGACATTTTACAGGTTGCCATCCACAGGTGAATGACTCACCACATTTTTCTCTTCCTTTATTTTGAAAGTAGCTTTATTCTGTTAGATAGAGTCATGCTCTTTATAAATATTGAAGCAATACAGAAATACACAAAGAATAAAACAAAATTCAGCTGTTAAGGTAAGCACCCTTCCAGACTTCTAGTGCAGTCATTGAAATTTTTACAAGTGGAACCATGCTGTTCTGTTATCCCCTTTTTTGCATTCAATTACATGTGTCATAGGCAAATTTCCAGGTCATCAAATAAAGAGCTACATTGTCATTTTTATATTATCAAGATGGAAGTACTATAATTTCTTTAACCAATGATTTAACCCTATGGATGACTTAACTATCCTTTTTTTTTTTTTTAACTATTGTTAAAAAAGAAACCAAGATGGACATTCTTGTCTGTAGCTCATTGTAGGCTTTGGTAATTATTGTCTTGGGAAAAGTTACAAGAAGTGGGATTCCTGGGTCAAAGGTACACTCATTGAAAAGGTTGCTTCCTCCCATCCTGCTGTATTCTGGATAGGCTGGGCCAATTTATGTCACCACCAAGAGAGCATGAAAGGACTGAGCATCTGCCTCTCACCAGTCCAAGGTTTTGTCATTCTTCTGTTCCTGGAGTAAAATTTCAGAAGAATTCTCTTCATTCATCTTTTGTCTACTGTAGGCTTTTATTGTAGGTGCTTTTTTGCATAGGTTCCATGCTGAGTTTTTTTCTGCTTGCTTATCTTTAATTGACGGCAGTTCTATTAGGATTTACCATTTGCTTAAAAAATAGTATGAGTGAAATCTCTTTGACTCCATTCCCTGGTGGTTTGGTTACTGTTCACATCATCTTTTTAGCATTTGAATTGAAAGGCAGGCTAGAATCTAATAGGGATTTTCCCGATTTTTAATTTGCCAGAAAGACTTGGTGAAAGGGTGGAACCTTGACTTCCCTCCTGAATTGACAGCACTCCTGCCACCTGGACAACTTGATCGAGTTGGGGCTGTTTGAGTTTCTAGAAAGACTGGCTACTTAGGTGAAAGTTGGGAAAGTAATACCCAGTGGTTCATCAGAAGTATCTTCTCCTCTTTAATAAGGAGAGCAGGGCAACTGAGACAAAGAATACAGGTAAAAACCCAGCTCACCAACATCCTCTGGCTAATTGGATGCAGTCTAAGAAAGGTCACCTTCTAGATCACCTCTGTCCAGGGGGCCTCTCATGAAGGTTTAGCTTAGCCTTGGCTGATCCCATAGCTCAGAGCTCACGTAATTCTCTCTGATCTGGTCTCCAGGAGGACTCTAGACTTCTCAGCTGATACGTTTGTCCTCAGGGTCTAGAACCACATCTTTAAAGAGAAGACATTACTTTTGATCACTGGAATTCTCTCCTTTTAAGGCCCAGAGTATGCTGTCCCTGGCTGTACTAGACATTCCTATTCCTTGCCATTCTTTCTGCTTGGAAGGCCTCAAGACAACTGTGGGGTCATCTATCAGCAGGTGCATGGACCCAGGGCTGCCATAGGAAGGCACAGGCAGCTGCCATGACAACAGGGGATGAGAAAGAGGCAGAGGTCACCGCTCAGAACAGAGCCCCAAGAGGCTTGTACAGCATCCCAGTGAGAATCAGTTTGGGTTTTAGGAAACCTAGCCATGAGCTCTTGAAGAAAGTACAGATGGCCGAGTGCACTTCAACACCAGCGTCATGGACTGACTCTGTAGTATCTTCCGGTTTTGTATTGGTTTTCTATTGCTGCCATGATAAACTAACACAAATGCAGGGGTTTTCAACAATACCCATTCATGATCTCCCAGTTTATAGGTTTGGAGCTTAATATGGGTTTCAATTGTCTAAAATCAAGGTTTCAGTAGGGCTGTGCTCTTTAAGAGGCTCTAAGGCAGGATCATTTTCAGGCCTGTGCAGGTTATTAGCAGAATCCAGTTGCGAGTGGTTGTAGGAAAGAGAGCCATTGGCTAGAGGCCATTCTTAGTTTTTAGAAGCCACTCAGTACTCTTGCCTGGAAAATCTCATGGACAGAGGAGCCTGGAAGGCTGCAGTCCATGGGGTCGCTCAGAGTCAGACACGACTGAGCGACTTCACTTTCACTTTTCACGCATTGGAGAAGGAAATGGCAACCACTCCAGTGTTCTTGCCTGGAGAATCCCAGGGACGGGGGAGCCTGGTGGGCTGCTGTCTATGAAGTTGCAGAGAGTCAGACACAACTGAAGTGACTTAGCAGCACATCCCTTGACTCATGGCCCCCTTCATTTTCAAAGCCAGTAACAGAAGTTCAAGTCTTTCTCTAGCCTTATCCTTTCTGCCTTCTCTTCTGCCATCTCTCTCTCTCTCTTCAGCTGGGAAAGATTCTTTTTTAGGGGCTTATATGATTACATTGAGCCCACCTGGATAATTCAGGATAATCATCCCACTTTAAGATACATAACCTTAATCACATCTTAATTAATTAAAAATGGTAATAACCTTAATTACATAAAAAGTCCCTTTTGCCACATAGCATATTCACAGATTCCAGGGATGAGGTATAGGGAGGGCCATTGGCCTACTATGACTTTTTTGGCCAGGATTCATCCAGGAGTAAAAGGGGCCTCAGAGATTAGTCTAAGGAAGACTTGCATGACTCTTGCCCTTCCATCCTCCTCTCATACATATCCATCTCCCTGGGACCAGTTGATCCAGGCTTCCCAGCTGAAAACCTTGCCAGACTCATGCCACAATGCATCATGCCCTAGGAGAAGCTGAACACCTGGCACAGCCTCCTGCCCCTGGAGAGTTGAGGGCAAGGCTGGTACTTTCACCCCAGGCCCCAAATGCCCAATCTGTCTGCTTACTGCTGTTTTTCGGAAGCTGGGCCAATATGCCTGGGAGGATCTCAAGGATTTTAGGCTTTGATCCAATGTGCCCATAAACAGAAGGCTCTATCTTACCTTCACTCTTAAAAGTTTGGGCTAAGCCTTCAGTGAAATTATAAATATTATAATGGTATTATAGACAGGGACCCAACAAAGCTAAAATACCATCCTGACAATCAACCTGCTCCTTTGGATCCCATATAAGGAAGAATAGCAGGATGGATGCTAAAAAGTGCCATTTAATTAGCCTTGTTGGTACTCCCCTGGTGGTACAGTGGCTAAAACTCATTGTTCCAATGTAGGGGGTCCAGGTTCAATCCTTGGTCAGGGAACTAGATTTCATATGTTGCAATGAAGATCAAAAATCCCACATGCTCCAACTAAGACCCAGCATACCCAAATAAGTAAAAATAAAACATTAAAAAATAATAAACCTTGTTAGTAGCAGACATGCAGATGAAGAAGCGGACATGAAGATGAAGGTGCAAGGCTGTTTGTATGAGATGCCTGAGGTCTACGCAAGATCTCCTATCTCTTCTCTTCTTGAATTTAACTATAGAGGGAGCAAATGCAGGTACACAGGCCGAAGAGTAAGGGAGCCCAATCTGATGCACTCATTTACCTATTCAGGGAGAGAGATGTGGCCAGGTTTATCGTGAGTCTGTCCACCACATAAGGAAGCACAGCACAGTTAGCCCCAAAGTCCAAGACTTTCCTAGGACCAAGGCAGGAAGAAAAAGAGAGAAAGTGGAACCCGGGTGCGTGCCTTTAAGAACAGTGAACCTGCTGAAACGCGCGCGCGCGCGCACACACACACACACACACACACACACACACACACACACACACAAAACCCTGCTCAGCAGTAAAATGCGGCCCAGCAAATATTCTGGACTCTGACCTGTCAGGCGAGCAGCTGTTCTTGCTTTGGGCCAGATGGGGAGCCAGGAAAGAGCTAGAAACTGTGCTGGTGTGTGAGGAATGCATGGTGGGCTATTTCATTCAGGGCTGCCTTCATTTAATTCTGCTCTCAACTCAGTGGCTGCCCTCAGATTTCTGGGGATGGAGGGTACAGGTGCTTATCAACTCACATATTTGTGAGCTCAGTTTCTTTTCCCTTTTAACTTATGTTTGGCTGCGCTGGATCTTTGTTGCTGTGCGGGCTTTCTCTAGCTGTGGTGAGCAGGGGCTGCTCTCTAGTTGCAGTGTGCAGGCTTCGCGTTGTGGTGGTTTCCCTTGTTGGGGAGTAAGGGTCCTAGGTGTGTGGGCTCTGTAATTGCTTGTGAGCCCAGTTTCTCTGAAAATCAGGTGTCCAGCCACTGTGAGCTCAAGCTGGCCATACTTACCAGTGGAGGGACATATCACCTAGCAAGCCACTCAGCCAGGATCTGCAATGGTGCAGCCACGCTGAGACCTCCTGGCCTGTAACTGCTGGCATGAGCTCTCCCTGAAGCGTCAAGGACATCCTAAATTGCTAAAACTCAAAGACCAAATCTGGTGCCAAATTTTTGTGCTGAGAAATTTCTAGCTTGGGTTTGGGGAACACGGGTGGTTTCCTGGGTTCAACAAATAATCAAGATTCTCTCCAGGAAGTCATCACTGATAGCCAGGTCAGAGGTAGGTGTCCTACCTGCTGCTTCCCTGCCTGCCTCATGCTGCACTGAAATCACCTTTTATTGATCTGACTTCCTGAATACACAGTTTCTTGAGGCCAGAGATTGTGCTATTTCTCCCTTATTTCCCTAGACTGGTGTAGGATGCAGCACAGTAGGAACTCAGCTAAAAGCCATTGATGAGTACTAAATGACTGAAATAACTTGTCTTACCCCACGCATTAAAGAAACTAAGATCAGGGTATCTGGTCTCACCACTTCGTGACAAATAGAAGGGGAAAAAGTGGAAGCAGTGACAGATTTTATTTTCTTGGGCTCCAAAATCATTGTGGATGTGACAGCAACCATGAAATTAAAAGATGCTTGCTCCCTAGAAGAAAAACTATTACAAAACTAAACAGCCTATTAAACAGCAGAGACATCACTTTGCTGACAAAGGTTCAAATAGTCAAGGCTATGGTTTTTCTAGTAGTCATATACAGAAGTGAGAGAGTTGGATCATAAATAAGGCTGAGCCCTGAGAAACTGAGGCTTTAAAATTGTGCTGGACAAGACTCTTGAGAGTCCCTTGGATTACAAGGAGATCAAACCAGTCAATCCTAAAGGAAATCAACCCTGAATATTCATTGGAAGGACTGATACTGAAGCTCCAATATTTTGGCCACCTGATGCGAAGAGCCAGTTCACTGGAAAAGACCCTGATGCTAGGAAAGACTGAAGACAAGAAGGGGGTAGTAGAGGATGAGATGGTCAGATAGCATCACTGACTTAATGAACATTACTTGGAGCAAATTCCAGAAGATAGTGAAGGACAAGGGAGCCTGGTAATTTCCTTCCAAGCTTGGGTTTGGGAAACACAGGTGGCTTGTAACCCCTGGTCCATGGGGTCAAAAAGAATTGAATATGACTTAGCAACTGAACAACAATCCCACCCTGGGAAGGATGGCTCCCACCACCATCTGTAAAGTTCTTGCTGACCTCAGGCTTTCCAAGGTTGTCATTTTTGGGGACAACCTTTGTCATGGCCTGTACAAAGTCCCCTGCAAGACTGCCTCACACAGTCTGACACAGTCATAATCAATATTGAGTGCTCCATATTGGAACTCCCTAGGACCTACTCAACCAAAGGAGGACCACTTATTTTCATTTCTTAAAATTGTTGAAGATACAGGAACTATGGAACTGATAATTGATCTTAGACGTTGGAATGCTTGAATATGTGAGATATAGAGAAATGGTACAGATGAACCTGTTTGCAAGGCAGAAACAGAGAAACAGAGACATAGACACTGAGAACAAATGGATGGACACCAAGGAGGAGGAGGTGGGATGAACTGAGAGATTGGGATTGACATATAGACCCTAATATGTATAATATTGATAGCTAGTGAGATCCTGCTGTATCGCATACGGAAACATACTCAATGCTCTGTGGTGAACTAAATGGGAAGGAAATCCAAAAAAGAAGAGATATATGTGTAGTTGATTTACTCTGCTGCACAGCAGAAACTAACACAACATTGTAAAGCAACTACACTCCAACTAACACAAAAAGAAGCTGGAATGCTTGACCAGCCTGCTGATCAGTTCTCCTTCTGGTACTTTGCTGCCATCCCACTTCTTACCTTCTTGCACTGCTTGCTAATGCCAACCACTCAGTCCTTTTATCCAACAAAAATAAGGATGGGATCAGGTGCTTTCTGGGGCTTCTCAGGTGGTGCTAGTGGCAAAGACCCTGCCTGCCAGTGCAGGAGATGTAAGAGACACTGGTTTGATCCCTGGGTCAGGAAGCTCTCCTGAAGGAAGGCATGGCAACCCACTTCAGCACTCTTACCCAGAGAATCCCTGTGGACAGAGGAGCCTGGTGGGCTGCAGTCCACAGCATTGCACAGAGTCGGACATGACTGAATGCCAATGACTCAGTAACACAGAGTTGGACACAACTGAAGTGACTTAGCATGCACGCATGCACACAGGTGCTTTTTTGAAGCTTCTACTTTAAAACAGAGGAAAGAGCATGTATAGATTCCCCAGAGAGGGCCCAGCCTGACACCTTAAGCAGTGGATCTCACCCACCTCACTGCTTCATAGACTATGATTAACTCCCTCTCATCTCCACCATCTTTTTGCTCCGCCCCAGCCAAGTACCCTGTGCCTACACTTGCACCCTCTGCCCACACTTTCCTTGGCTTCAGACCTAGCTGTATTTCCTCCAGATCTTGCTCTTGACTCTTTGCTATGCCCCTCTGGCACTGATCTTGTTCTAATGACTGGGTTAGACACTTGTGTGGACACTGCAGACCATTCCTATTCCCTAACCTTCAGCTACCAGTCAAGACTCTCCCCAGAACTGCTCTCCAGTCCCACCCCAAGCTGGTCATATAGATGGAAGAGCAAATGACTAGTGACTAGGGGGAATATGACCCAGGCAGGAGACAAATTCCCAGGAACATAGGAAATAATTGGGGGTGAGTAGAGACTGACAGAAAATACGGAAGGCTTTCTATTTTTTAATATGCTTTCCTTATCCTCCAAACTGTGTATCATTTCATCATCTGCTCAAATCAGAAGTCTGACATCCTCCTTACTTGTTTTTTTCATATTTTTTCCATACACTGACAAGACATTTGGAGTAAGGGAGAAGGAATAATAGGTTCCTGGTGGCTTATGAGTGAACCATGACATGATCAGAGCTGCTCTGTGCTAAAAAACCATCATCGCAGCAGAGAATGGAGGAAACCGGTGACCAGTCTGGAGGTATTGGTCTGGGCCATGTGAAGGATCTAAACTTGAAGTAGGTACAAAAATATGGTGATGGTAGTGTTAAAACAGACACAAAATACAGTAAACCTCTGAACAATGCAATGGTTGCTGCAGTTGAAAATCCACATATAATTTATAGTTGACTCCCCATCTCCATATCCATGGTTTCAACCAACCTAGGATTGTGTAGTAGTACTATAGTATCTGCTATAGAAATAAATCCACGTATAAGTGGGCCCTCACAGTTTAAGCTCATGTTGTTCAGGATAATCTGTATTATGGAAGTAGAATTATAGGATATAAGAAAGGATTATATTAGTCATGTCTGACTTTTTGTGACCCCAGGGACTGTAGCCCACCAGGTTCCTCTGTCCATGGGATTCTCCGGGCAAGAATACTAGAATGGGTTGCCCTTTCCTTCTCCATAGGATCTTCCTGACCTAGGAATGGAACCCAGGTCTCCTGCATTGCAGACAGTTTCTTTACCATCTGAGCCACGATGGAAGCCCATGAAAGGATAGCTATCAAATTTGGGTTGAAGGGGGAAAAAATTAATGAAAACATCAAAGTGAACAGTCTAGGTGACTGTAACCGTGATGGTTCTATTAACAAAAATACTGAACACAGGAAAACCTGTTCCTAGGACATCATTTTGAGTTCCCTCTGTATACTGAGTTGGTGGTTTGATAGGGTACTTAGATAGAGCTGCCCAGTAAGCAGTTGGTTCTATGGCATATCAGTTTGGGAGCAGTGAGGACTGGAGTTGCAGCTAGGAGTGATCTGCATAAAAAGGATAGTTGAAAACAGAAAGAGAAAGCAAACCGAAAGGGAAAAATACCCAGACTGTCCCTTTGCCTGGAATGCTCTTTCTCATACATCTGGTGTTACAGTTAGCTACTGTTGGGTAACATATGACCTCAAAATTAGTGGCTTAAAGCAACAATGGTCACTCTATTGCTAACTTTTAGAGTTCCCTGGATTGACCGGGTTTAGCTGAGCAGTCCTTGGTCAGGATGTCTCAAGTATCATTGACCCTGAACAATATAGGTTTGAACTGCACGGGTGCACTTTCATGAGGATGTTTTTTTCAATAGTAAACTCTACATCATTCATGTTTGGCTGAACTGCAGATATGGAGAAACCTTAAATTTGGAGGAATAATTATAGGTTATAGGCAAATTTTTGACTCTATTCCCCTAACCCCCATGTTGTTCAAGGGTCAACTATAGCTGTCATCAGACTGTGGCTGGGGATGAACTTGTCATCCCTAATAATGAAGGAGGCTCCGCTCCATGTGTCTAAAGCTCAGGCTGGGAAGAATCTCATAGGCAGGGATTGAAACAGCTGGGGATCCTCAGGCCTGTCTCTCTCCCCTTCTTCCCCTCTCTGTCTTCTCTCCAGCATGGTGGCTTAGGTGTCCAGGGTAGCCAGACTTCTCACATGGTGGCTCCAAAAGGGCTCATGTCTCAGGAGAGACAGAGCCAGGAGGAAGGCACCTCATCTTTTATGACCTAATGTCAGAAGTCATGCAGCGTCGCTTTTGTTAGTGTCTTTTTAAAAATTTTTTTATTTATTTTTAATTGGAGGATAATTGCTTCAAAATATTGTGTTGGTTTCTGCCATATGTCAATATCAATCAGTCATAAGTATACATATGTCCCCTCTTTCTTGAACCCCCTTTCCATTTTTGCTAGATCCTGTTCCTCAAAGCAAACATAGAGGCCCACTCAGGTTTTCAGGGAATGGAATTCCACCTCTTGACGAAAAGGTTCAACAAGAGCAGAATATTTTTTCAGTCATTTCAGTCATTCAGTCTGCCTTCTCTTTCAAAATCCAGCATAAGAAGCCTCCCTGGATCCTCATGGGTGGTGAAATACACCCTCCAGTAGCCTTCCAGCATCTTCTACCTCCACAACATTTGGCACCACAGACATTTTCAATCTAGTTTTATTTGTAGGCATATGTAAATTGTAAGACTCTATAAGCCCAGACCCATGTCCTGTCCTTTTCGGTGAAGCACAAAGTAGCAAGTAGCTATGGCTTACTGATTTAAACTCCAAGACAAAAGGAGAGGATGGACTGCAGATCATTGGGGAAAAACTTGTGTTTGAAACTCAAAATCAAAATCAATATCCCCTCAACAACCAAACAGTTCAAAAACCAAACCTGTCTTCAAATATTGTCAACTGTTCCCTGGTGGACAAAATTGTTCCTCCTTCATAACCATAGATGTACACAATTAAGGATTTTTTAAGAATCTCTCTGAAGTAGTTCAGTGACCCTACTCATAGGCTAGTTGCATTTATTCATTTACCAAATAGAGATTTCTAAGTTTATATAGATATAGATAGATATGTAAATATTGTATTTTGGTGCTTGCTGAGTGCTAATTTAGAGAATATTTCACAGTATGAACAAATATGAAATATCTGTAGAGTTATCAAAATTAATATATATATGTGGTTTCCATATTTTAAAGATTGTTGAGAAAAAGGAAACAATCACGGAAATGTGTATCAAATTACACAGATAAAGTTCCATAGCTGGTTACATCATAATAGCAGAATGAGGGTTAAATCTGTAGAATATAACCACAAAAGACAGGCCTTTCCAGTCATAGTTTGCAATGTTAGAGCTATACACTTGTTTAAGGGTTTCATTTTTATGTACAATTTACCAATGAAAAAGTGTTTGGGGAAGGTGTTTTCCAAAGCAAACTGGAATAGTATTTGCAAAAATATTGTGGGCATTTTTCCTATGTATGAAAACTGTTGCTGAATAAACCTAAACATGTCTATGATAATTAGCAACCTTGGAAAATCTTCCACAATTATCAAGATAATCAAGATAATAATCAATAATCATGATGGTGTGATCACTCACCTAGAGCCAGACATCCTGGAATGTGAAGTCAAGTGGGCCTTAGAAAGCATCACTACGAACAAAGCTAGTGGAGGTGATGGAATTCCACTTGAGCTATTTCAAATCCTGAAAGATGATGCTGTGAAAGTGCTGCACGCAACATGCCAGCAAATTCGGAAAACTCAGCAGTGGCCACAGGACTGGAAAAGGTCATTTTCACTCCAATCTCAAAGAAAGGCAATGCCAAAGAATGCTCAAACTACCACACAATTGCACTCATCTCACATGCTAGTAAAGTAATGCTCAAAATTCTCCAAGCCAGGCTTCAGGAATACGTGAACTGTGAACTTCCTGATGTTCAAGCTGGTTTTAGAAAAGGCAGAGGAACCAGAGATCAAATTGCCCACATCTGTTGGATTATGGAAAAAGCAAGAGAGTTCTAGAAAAACATCTATTTCTGCTTTATTGACTATGCCAAAGCCTTGGACTGTGTGGATAACAATCAACTGTGGAAAATTCTGAAAGAGATGGGAATACCAGACCACCTGACCTGCTTCTTGAGAAACCTGTATGCAGGTCAGGAAGAAACAGTAAGAACTGGACATGGAACAACAGATTAGTTCCAAATAGGAAAAGGAGTATGTCAAGGCTGTATATTGTCACCCTGCTTATTTAACTTATATGCAGAGTACATCATGAGAAACGCTTGCCTGGAAGAAACATAAGCTGGAATCAAGATTGCAGGGAGAAATATCAATCACCTCAGATACGCAGATGACACCACCCTTATGGCAGAAAGTGAAGAGGAACTCAGAAGCCTCTTGATGAAAGTGAAAGAGAGTGAAAAAGTTGGCTTAAAGCTCAACATTCAGAAAGCGAAGATCATGGCATCTGGTCCCATCATTTCATGGGAAATAGATGGGGAAACAGTGGAAACAATGTCAGTCTTTATTTTTTGGGCTGCAAAATCACTGCAGATGGTGACTGCAGCCATGAAATTGAAAGACGTTTACTCCTTGGAAGAAAGTTATGACCAACCTGCTGCTACTGCTGCTGCTGCTAAGTCGCTTCAGTCGTGTCTGACTCTGTGCGACCCCATAGACGGCAGCCCACCAGACTCCCCTGTCCCTGCGATTCTCCAGGCAAAGACACTGGAGTGGGTTGCCATTTCCTTCTCCAATGCATGAAAGTGAATAGTGAAAGTGAAGTCACTCAGTCGTGTCTGACTCTTCACAACCCCGTGGACTGCAGCCTTCCAGGCTCCTCCATCCAAGGAATTTTCCAGGCAAGAGTACTGGAATGGGGTGCCATCGCCTTCTCCGAACCACAAGACTGCAGTAAACCTATTCTAGAAAAATATTTAGCACATATTTTTAATCCTATTAATCATTACGATTCAACTTTCACATAAATTACTATTCACTTTGTGAAAAAATATTACAATATATTTTAAAATATAATATAGTTATCATATAGTTTATATAAAGCAAAAGTTTAATGGAAAGGAAATCAGCCTGTTCAATATTTTGAAGTTATCTGACAAACTAATTTTACTTTGTTAAATATATTCTTTAAATATTTTTAACCCAGAGTGCATGAAAGCAATGAGTCTAAAATTAATGAAAGCTATTACAGTATCAGGGATTAAGCAATAGTTTTTCCAAGATGACTTCACTGCCAGGCACTCTAATTCATACCCTTCAGTCTGACCTACATAAATCTCCCCTTATTAGGGACACTGTTCTGTCTCCCCAGTCCTGAGGGCCCAAGTTGGACTGAATAAACTTGATCTCTCTAGTATTCACACAATGCCAGACATATACCAACTACTCAGTAAACAGCAGTAAAATAATTCAAAAAGTAAGATGTTTAACAACATACCAAATGATTTTACTTTAAATACAAATTAATAAAAATAAAGAATCTTAATTGAATATAAAATATTCAACATACTTAAAAGGATATTAACTCAGGAAACAGTCTCCAGCATGAAGATAATTCATGTTACTTATACAAACAAAAACATGTTTCAAAGATACTTGGAGTCCTTATGAATTTGGAGGAAGAAGACATCAAAGAATAACTACATTAGCAAAACTTACCAACCTAGATAGCATATTGAAAAGCAGAGACATTACTTTGCCGACTAAGGTCTGTCTAGTCAAGGCTATGGTTTTTCCTGTGGTCATGTATGGATATGAGAGTTGGACTGTGAAGAAGGCTGAGCACTGAAGAATTGATGCTTTTGAACTGTGGTGTTGGAGAAGACTCTTGAGAGCCCCTTGGACTGCAAGGAGATCCAACCAGTCCATTCTGAAGAAGATCAGCCATGAATGTTCTTTGGAAGAAATGATGCTAAGCCTCATGCGAAGAGTTGACTCATTGGGAAAGACTCTGATGCTGGGAGGGATTGGGGGCAGGAGGAAAAGGGGATGACAGAGGATGAGATGGCTGGATGGCATCACTGACTTGATGGACGTGAGTCTGAGTGAACTCTGGGAGTTGGTGATGGACAGG